>LUCH01005959.1:17646-39463 GCA_013368495.1 Paragonimus heterotremus | reverse complement strand
AGAAAACTAGTATCGCCCGAAGGCACATAGAAGGCAGAAGACATGGAGGGTAAATAGTAGGAGGAAGTTGTGTTGGGTGAATAATGTCACTATCAGGAGAACGATAACTTCGGATACTTCCCGGTCGTTTATACTGCAGAAGGGGGTTGACATGAAGGGCCCCACCCCGAATCTCTGACTCGAAAGTCTGCCCTGCGAGACAACAGGATTCAGAGTTTCCTTGGGGGACCCTAGCCGTAGCCAGTGACTAACGAGTCTGACTCACTTGGTAGTGAGGGGCTTGCCTAGACCGAGGGTGCAGTGAATAAGACATTGATTTCTCATTCTGAGCACTGCTGCACACAGTAGATGTATTCGAAGCTCCAGCAGGCTTTTGAATTATAGAGTGTTTTCCGACCGTACTGGATAATACGCCGACGGTCACGATCAACCTTTGGGCGACCGGAGTGCTCTTTGTTTGAGGTTACCTTTCCTAACTCCCTTCTTCTTGATACGAAAGACAGCAGCGCAACAACCATAAAAATATTTCAGCTGTATGACTGTACGTTCGTGCTTCGTTACGTAAGCACTCCTATGCTGCCAGTAGTGCGACAACCAATCATATGAGTGTAACTACATTTCGTCTGACTGCTCCCCTTTGGCTTGTCTGACAAGGTTGCATCTGGAAGGACCGGAGTCCTAGTCAGCATAGCCCGCTGGATCAGAACAGCATACAAGCCTGACCACGACGTCAAGGTAGCATTATAGGTCAGGGTACCAAACTGGTGACACTATTTACGGAACCTTCGAATAACCTCTGGAAGACATAACAGAATGAAGGCAGCAGTACACACGAAATAGGCGGTTGCTTTTCTGAGGATCACTTGGCTGAAAAAAATGCCGGTGAGTGAACATGAACAGTCGAATGAAATGTAAACCAGATATGCGTATTTTGTCCGTGGAACGCTGTGTACCAACGATCAGATGAACGGTATATGCAGCTTATGATGTACGGTACAACAGACGTAAGCCAACAACGGGTGGTCTGGTATCACGGTTGTTGCTCAGATTTAATTGTAGCTTCGTAAATTCACATATGCTTTTTTGACAAAACGATTGGACAGCCTGAGCATTATCCATAAGCGAAATTAATTGAGATGCCGGATATGAGAATTTGATCGTCTCTAATTTGAGGTCGATGTAGTCAACACGGTTGCTTCACGGTAACTTAGCAGGTCCCCAGTCCTGGTTGCAATAAGGATGTGCACCAATGATGAGCCCCAAGAGTGGAACTCGAGTTCAGCGTTTTATCCCAGAGGCTGGTTGAGGAGTCTGTCTAAATGTGGAAGTTTCAATTAAATGTAAGCGACATTAATGTTTAACGAATAGCATGAAAAGGACGTGTATGCTAATACGAAATTCACATCACAGTCACCGGTATTGTCATAAATAGGTCTATAAACAATTTACGCACGCTAATGACTTCCGAATGCATAAGGAACACAAATTGCAGTAACAAATTCTTAGACTGATGGATAAATACGGTCTGTAACGCATTGCGATTCAGAACTTCTAGAATACAAGTCATGTGCATATAATCAACTTACATGATAAACGTTCTCCTCAGTCGATCCCACGTCTCTGATGAAACTTGCTGTTCATCAGCTAATAAGCCACATGTCACGGTTAAGAACGAATGAGCCAATGTGTATAAGTGCACAACGTAAGTTAAGTCAGATGGAACGGACTCCAAGCGATATCACAAACATAAACATTTATATGTGCAGATCCGATTAACTCGTCAAGACGAATGTGTAAACATTCGTTGCCTTAGCTGTTTCTCTCAAACTGTACGCATAAATTGAAACTTGGGGCTTGTTCAATTTCATTATAATGGCGAGCGCATTGTAATGAATTTAGAGGAAGTATATCACACATCATGAACAGGCTGTTATAACCTATGAAGCTATAAAATGAAGATGATGGAAGGATTAACGTGAATCCCCTCCTATTGATTCGATAGTCTAAGTGAATCTAACATGAATGATTGGAATTTATTATGCGTGCATTCAACAACGAAAATACAATCGGGCTCGCTCCATAAATGTCAAAGGAACAGTCTTCCAGTACGAGAATAATGGTGGTGGCCGGGACTCAAACCTATTGCCATAGGACTTCTAATAAGCCTCATCACTGAATGGTTATTTAGATTTCAAACAAGTGGTACTTAGCACGCGCTGCTTGATACTGTGTGGAGATGACCGTATAATCGTCAACACAAGATTCGTTTGAACGTACACAAACAGTCCGTCTTGAGTACAACATAAAGGTGATTTGGTTCGTTCTTTTGTCTTGTCGACAGACTGGGCACATCGCGGTTGCTTAAGATAAGTCAGCAATTGATCAACATGCGAAATATAGTTTGCGGTATTACACACACAGTGATGTAAACGATGCCTCGAGCATTAAGTTAGACTGAACAGAAGTCGGGGAAGGTTCAGAATACGTACGTGCGGTTTTCCAGATCAAAGGTCACTCATATTGATGATACCGGTAGTGGTCAATACTAGTTTGGAAACATCGTATAGAGCACCTGAAAAGTATCTTTCTTGCCAACAGGATGATGGGCTTAAATCAAATGAGCAGCGATTGAGCCCAAAGCTAGTTTCCCAACCCCTGTTTAGTTACGTATGATAATGCACACGTACTCTGTCAGCAGGCCACGTTTTGTTAAACACGATCGTTTATTTTATGATGGTGGCGGTTGAACGGGGAATCTTATGTTCGATATGGAAACAGATTGCTCACATACACTGAGTCGTAATTGGTGTGATAACCAAGGGCAGAAAATAAGCTAATGTCAATGGATTTAATGATTATTCTCAAAATTGACCGTTGGCAAGCATCGAAGAACACAGCAAGGTTAGAAACATGCCACAGCTAGCTCTAGTCTAAATTGAGGGTTGCACTTAACTATATAGGACTTCCGATACACATAATCAATTTGAAGAGAAAACCTTAAATCTGCACGCAACCCTCAGAAGTCATGTAAACTATGTGCAATCGTCAACCATCTGACTAGTAAATCTTAACCGGAACAGCACGTTGAAGGTCTATGCTCTATATCCAGCGGTTTGCCATTTTATAACTGTGAAGTTTGGAAAAGGAATTTATCGAAATGATACCTTTGCCTGAAACCACTATTGTGATGATCACTCTGCAATACACCTACCCAACAGGAAATATTATCGGATAGCTCGCAAGAACTACATACTTGCTAATGAGTAGTAGGGGATTCTAGCTATCATATAGACTGAATATCACCCACAATTGATCGCAGCTTTCACATTCCCATAGACTTTCCAGTCAGCCGCTTTCGAAAAGCAGAAGCACTAGACTCGAGTTTCGCTCTCATTAGACCTCGTCAGTAGTGCATATCCTTGCTACTGTCGGGACTAGTACTCCGGCCACGCTGTTCACGAGGCAACCGTGGTTACCACTGCGCCAATGACTTCACGTTAGGCACGACCGAATTATCACACGTGAACACTCAACCACTTTCGCTTGTGAGTATTGATCAGGTTGCCCGATCGCCTCAGGAGGAAACACAGTTACTGTCTATCAACTCTAATCGATGACCCCTTGATTAGGACTTCTCTCCTAGTACTCCTACTACTCATCAGTAATCAAATGGCGCTCAACAGGTCAATGGTTTCTGTGATTTTAACTTGGAGAGAAGTCCTAGTCGAGGGGTCGTCGATGGGAATTAACTGTGTCTCCATTTCGAGACGATCGGGCAACCTGATCATTTCTCACAAGCGAAAGTGGTTGAGTGTTCACATATGATAATTCGGTCATGCCTAACGTGAAGTCATTAGCGCAGTGGTAACCACGGTTGCCTCGTGAACAGCGTGGCCGGAGTACTAGTCCCGACAGTAGCAAGGATATGCACTACTGACGAACTCTAATGAGAACTACATTACTGTTATAACCGTATAAAAACCGGTTCAGAATAGCAGGGTATGTGCACAATTATTTATCATCTTGCAGAAGAAATGAAGTCAGAACGTGCGGACCAGATGCTTGACCCCCGATACACTTCAACGAGTGAACACTCATTCTTCATAATCAAGCATCCGAGTGACTGAAGTTCATTTAACATCCTTTATTTTTCGATCTGTCGGTTGTCGCGCTCGTATAAACGTCCCTGACGGCTTCCAATAATTGCACATGATACCCCGCTTACAGTTTGAAAAAAAGAACAATGTAATCCATGTGAGGCTATCCTGAAGAGAGCTATTTCCGCTAATTTTATATCACAGAGTTCCGAAGTATGTGATGAAGATTACTACCCAGACTCTCCCAAATATATTGATAAGCTGACCAGTTGCATGTGTTCTCGCGTGCTTTGCATTCGTCTAAAGTAGGTTTAGGGAGCGATAATCATACTCTTTCACGTCTAGTTCGCTTTGGTTGATCGATGTTGACTGCCTTCATCCAACAGTGTAACAGCATATGGCGACAATACACGAGCAAAATGACCATAACAAAATTACCCATTACTCAAAAATAAAAGTTTTCACTACAACCGCACCAATAAACGGTTACTTCAATCAGCTAACCTGAAATGATAAAGGCTGGTGTATAACCGTGACTTGAATTCGTCAGTCGAGCTTCAAATCCAACAAACAATCCATCATATATGATCCCCGCGCATACTGTTACCTCCCAATACTAATGTTGCGAACAAACAGCGCGAATGGCACAATGATTGTTTATTCAGAAAATCAACTCACGGAGTAAGCTTCAACACCACCTCAAACAAAAACACATTTGCACATGACACTGATCTCTGGACACCACGGTTGCCAATGTTGAATCCATGTATGGAAAGCATCGTCTTGTTGGAGTACAACCCAATGCTCCATCATGTATTTCTCCTCGATTACTTCAATACTCAAATACGTACCTCCACCTGACTTCTGGTGAGCAACGTAGTGTGATCGTTCATACTCACTAAGTTAACATTTGTCATGATCTTCCTAGGTACATAGCGAAACTGTCAGAATATCAGACAATCTACCGTTGTCAGCACAGGCTGTTTACCTTTGTATGCGATTTTTAACACGCACTTCCGTTATACGGTCACTCACACAAATGACACTTGACCAATCACCCATAACATCACAAGAAAGAAACTGTTGCTGTTGTCAAAACAGTGAGACTGCCTCGTATCACGTGATCAGACCACAGCAATATTAATGATAGTGGCAACGGAACCAATGCATCTGTGCACGTTTTTCGAACAAAAACAAACAGCAAAATGGGACAACTGACGGGATACCGCATTGACTACTTTCGGTGAAAAAATCGGCTGTAAGATTTCTGGAAACATGTAATGCCCAATCAATGGGATCGATTTCGGCAGAATCTGTTCACGATGTTGAACCCACTTAAAACAGGTGTTACAAAATCACATGCCCTTAGCTATCACGGGGAAGTCGTCCCACTCACAATTAACTGAAGGGTAATCCACAGTTATAACTGTTCTACTCTCATGGTGTTCTCTCACGATAGCCTTGAACAATTCATGAATTGTTGCAGCTAGAACCTCAGTGATAATAATATTCACTGATGAATGAAGTGAGCTGATTGGCGCATCGTTTCAGTCATCCACCACGAGTGTAGATTACCACAAATGTAAAACAAAAACAACAGTAAGTTCTGAGTGAACAATTGAAGACAGGCAAGTGTCCATAATATTAACTTTTCACAGATCATAACTGCACATTATACAGAGACTGCAGAACTGAAACATAACATAGTGAAACATTAAGCAAAAAGCAGGCATTCCTTCCCACTAACCAGTACGACGATTCACGAAGTTAACAATGATGCATCTTGTCATCTGCAACCTTTAATCGCCTATCGCACTGGAGGCAGAAAATGTTTTTTTAATCCGTTGTAGATGACAACATTCTTGTATTACACCGATCCTGCGCGCTTATCTGGTCTGCTGAACGAATGATTCCGACGAGTTGAAGAGTTTATTCGATATCAAGTGTCATCAAACGAAGTATCGCTGTGAGAGAGCGGTTGGTCCCAACAGAGATGATGGACGTCTGTTTTGACTGAGTTCAGCCTAAACATCACGCACGCAAAGGAATAAGACCTGCCACCCATGAACGGGTGTTGATCAGACACCTATCCACTATATCAAAAGGTCAGGATCATTGGTGTTACCTCTTCTAATTGGTCAAAACTGATCAGTCATCTATGGTTAGAGTGCAAACTAGCAACCGTTTATCGAGGTCCCAAAAGGGATTGAGAGGACGTTACGCAAACGACTGCGACCCCGCAGTCTAATGCATCAGTGTCTGAAATGCCATTCTGACAAATACATGTAGATAATGGGTTCAACTCCCTGAGTTGTATGGTATTATGGAGACCCAACTAGGTCGAGGCATCTGTCGACCATAACTCAAATAAACATTGTTATCAACTATCTCCAAAAAATTCGTTCAAAACCATTGCGGGATCGCAGTAAATGGTTTTCCGCTTGCAGGCTAACCTAAAATAGCCGCCCAGTTATTGCCTACAAGAAAAGTGTATCATTCTGAATAGCCTGTACAGAAGCATGGTAGTGATCATCCTCTCACAATCATCGTCAATTCGAAAAGAAACGGGTAAAAATGTGAGAATTCGAAGCAACCAGAAACCAGTGGAGTACGGATTTGATCATAGATATTTCACAAGACCACTTAACAAACAGAGCAAGTCGTAAGGGTGGCATTTAAAGAGAAGTGACCCAAAATGATACTAAGCAGTTTAGTGAATGTTTAGTTCAACGAGAATCGATATGAATAATTCCACTGTGATGAACGAGGATAACTCACAAGTTGCCCCGATAACGTGTTTTCATGCATAAGATGAACTAGGTGACAAGTCCGAATTGAGAAGGAACGAATAAGCCATCCGCTTCTTCAAAGACCTGCTAACTTGGGCTATACGTACACCCTACCTCGACTAAACGCTAACCGAGTAAAGGTCGTCGGAGAAGTGTTCGAATTACGCATTTTAGAATCACAGAGGTCGGAGTCTATAGAATAGGTTGAATGTGTCTAGTGTCAGCTACAATGGAAACCAAATTCGGTTAACTCTTGCTGGAGCAAAATAAATGTAATGCGCATTGAAATGTGAAATCGTAAGCCCAATTTTAGAGTAAAAAAAGTTTAGCAATTTACCATGCAATCAAGATGAAGCGTTAGAGACATGTTCGCTTAGGTGAAGGAATTCAAAAACAACAGAAAACTAGGAGAAAAAATCGAACATCTCGCTTGATTCCTCATGCTAAACGGACACCGTATGTAATCATTTGTCTGAAAGCTAACAATAACAAATAAATTCAAATTGAAACTAAAATCGAACATTTAAGTGTACTGCTCAAAAACGTACACAACGCAAAGAATTGCCGTGGAGCGAGAGAATCGAGCGAGATTATGCGTTCTGCCACACACAATTTCGGCCAAATTGGGTACACAACCCCCCTATCGTAACAAGATTGTTTACCGCGAACACGAGCCGACACACCCATGTTGTAGAACCGAACTACCTACGTAAAAAGGGCGTGACATCGTATGTTGGATAGTTTACCAAACAGTGTGTGCGAATCGAGACCAAGCCTATCATCGACACGTTGCAAACCTAGACACTCTGTGTACTAAGTAATAATCACATCAACAAACTATCCAGATTTACGTAGCACTCGAAGATGAACAGTATCGGGATTTTAACGTACGTACTGGGTACTTCAACGACCAGCTCCGGTTCGATTTGTTCGAAGTCCTAAACCTTTGGCTAGTAAAAGGCATTAAGGTAGACAACCGTATAGATTGGTCTGAAGGTCATTAGTCATAACAGGCGAGCTATTGATGATATGGTGGCAAAACCGATTGGGCGAACCTATTATTGTCGTCGTTCGCGGATACGAATGCTCTGTCCAAGCGCCCAATCGACAGTAGCCCAAGAAAATCAGGGTAGCTGACCGAACGTCGTTGGATGTCACCAAAAAGTCGACCTTCCACGAAGACCAACTGTGACACAGACGAACTTGTATGACGAGTAGACAGTTGTGGCGAATGGAAGTAATAAAGAGGTAGCAGGTTCATGATCGCCGGGACTATAAAATATGACACAAACATTGCGGTACTGTGAGACAACGACTGATACCAACGATCAAAAAAAGTCGCACCTACAAACCAAGGTCACGCGAACCGCTGGATCACTCTCGACATAAATTATGAACAGCAACCGTAAGATCACAGTAGCCTACCTCACCTAGCAGCCTTGAGAAGCAGGCTACTTAACAAGAGGTTTCGGCTATCCTAAGGATCTAATCTTCATAGTGGATGACTGATGAGTACCACACGTGTAGGCAACGCTGATTACACCTGCACAATTTCTGTACAACCTGTTATTTGAAACTACATTTCGCCTGAAGCAAGAGATGTATGAGCGCTTGAGTGATGAAGTTGGAAGGAGAATCACAGACTTGCTCGGACGCGAAAGTGGGCGATAATTAGCACAAAACAACTTGAATTAGCCTAGAAATTGTCAGCAACACAAACAATAATGGCTTAGTTTTTGATAACGAAGCTTAACTGCGTCACAATTACGAAAAGTTTTTTTAGAGACAAAAAAAGATGTAATTACTTCATACGTCTTTGTGTCTCAATTCAGCCATTCAACGCCCAAGTTGTCCGCTCTGTATATAATCAACCGGATTGTAAGTCAGGAGAAGATAGCTTTCTCTTAATCTTTATTGCCCCGTCTCAATAATTGTCCGTACTTCATACACAACCTGGTCAACTAACCAAAACGCTCACTCAGGTGGATCCGACTGGCAGTCATCTAAATCAAGCGAGGATACAGGTAAGACAAGGGGTAGGACATGAAATTTCTCACTTACTAATAGCAACTTTAATTTATCCTTGTTAAATCATACCGGTTATCCATCTTGTAGCTTACGCCAGAATTTGTTGGTATAGCAAGTGACAGATTAGCTTTTGCAATGCGTTGCTCAGAAATCGAAATCTATGCATCTTCAAGGTTTAGAGACAGGAACATTTTCATAAATCTCACCAAAATCAAAACCACCTCGTTGCTCACATATTGATATCATCTGTTGTCCAACCGAACCGTTAAATTTAGGTAAAGTATCTTTCCGTCAACAAAGACAAGCTCTATATTGAACATCCATGCTCAGTCACTCGTGCATGAACAGCTTGACAACTTCACTGTTGAGTTTAAAGCTAATGTGATTGGCTCACACAGTCAGAACAACACTTACACAGCACGAAGTTGTAAAGCGCTTCCCAAAGGAATGGATAAAACGGAAAATATTATCTCTAACACATAAATCTCTTGGAAATTGCCACAAACGATACCTTGTTGTGAATACCGCACAAATCGGTCAGTTTCCTGCCAAGTACGACAGCGATGTTTAGATTCTGATTATCGTAGACATTCGTTCATCGAAACGGAAGGTAGCTTTGATGAACACTACTCTGGAGCGTGAAATGGGACAGCAGGACTAACTGCCAAACAAAGATTTGAGTGTCAGGTCACCTGAATGATTCTGAGCAAAGTTCGGAAGAGAGTATACAGCTCACATGCGGATCAGTATGTCACACGGATTCAAACGAACAGTGCAGAACAGGACTACTCGAAAAAGTTAATATGATGTGAAACTGGTCCCAGGCATTTGACTTCGAGACAGAGAGTATACACACGACATCGTCATACTCTGAAAGGGCTTATAGAGAATCCAGGACCGTCTCAGACAGATTAGAGGTCTCAGTTCGTCAGTTTGGTGTGGCCTTTGCATCTACTAAGTGCAAAGTACTTTTGCAACATTGGCAGGACCATGACCCAGTTATCACTCTTGGTGACAATCCGTTGGTGGTAGCTGAGAAGTTCACGTATCTTGGGTGCTGTATCAGCACTGGTGAGACGTCTGATGGGATCATAGAATGTATAGCAACTGTTCAAATAGTATTTGCCAACTTACGTCATTTGTGGCGTCAGCATAATCTTGGCCTTTCTGTGAAAACCCGAGAATACAGTCACCGGAAGGGCGGTCTTGTTGTACGGTTCCGAAGACTGGTCCACTCGCGCGGAGGATATTCACAGAGTATCCGCGTTCGACAATCGGTGCCTGCGAATCGTTAGCTGTGTGGTGAGGCCACCGCATCAACAATGATGAGGTCCGCTGACGTATCTTCGGAACGGACAGACTCTGGCGACTCTAGAACACAGTGATCGCATCCCACAGGCATTTTTGACTGGATCACGTCTTATGAATACCAAATAACCGCCTGCCATATCTTGCCTTGCTTGCGGGTGATGGATTAGGTTAGAAGCGGCCGCTTGGCGGCTAGCGTATGAATTTGGTTCGTGGTGTGAAAGCATTCATTGAAGTTTGCTCCTGTATGGAAGTCCCGACGACCTGGCTGGGATCCGAAGGACAATGAACACCTTTGGTTGAGGACGCCGTCTGATATGGCGGAGAGTAGGGGTCGATGACACTCGTGTTGCGAATCCCCGCGTGCATCGGTGTAATTTCTTTTCCCTCTCAGCAGCCTTTTTACTTTTAACCCACACAATACCTTTCTTTCTTTTTATACTGTGTCGCGTTTGTCACTTCACGTGGTTTTCACGTGTTAAATGTGTATAAGGCACACCTGACTTTTCGATCGCATGGTAGCAAATCCAGTGAATGACCGGATTCGACCAACCTACCGGATTGATAGACAATGTCTCACTATCAGATTCATCAGGTGGAAAAGCTGAACGATTCGCATTAAAAACCGTTCTTTTATCCACTCGGCCACGAGTCACAGGAGCGTATGACAACTAGCATGGACTGCAACCGCCCTATCATTTGAATGAACGTGGTCCACCTGAGTTTTCCAAGTTCATTCTAGGTATGGTCGCGAACGATGGATTATGTTAACTCACATCAATAAAGTGCTAACAAGTCATACACACTTCCTACTTAATTCGTCCATAATGAAAGATATCGGTAATTAGAAAGAAAGAGAGAGGAAAAAATTTCCGGCTCGTTAAACAAACGTAGCCAGTTTGAACCTCGTTCGGACGATCCATGTCCGATGAACTCAAGCAAGGACGAAACCGATCAGCATGGATTATGGATTTCAGAGTAAGCATCATGAAACAAAGCATACTTACCGTTTTGAGCCATACTGGTTGTTGTCAGTGAAAACTGGTGAACCTGAAGAGGATTGTAAACACCCAGGCTAACGGATCGCTAGCTAGTCACTCATAAGTGGACCAATTGGTCCTCCAAACCCTAAACAAGTAACCAAGCAATTGAGGCAGTGGCGAGTACAGTCACATTAACCGACTCGAAAACATTAGCTACCGGACTAACAACGACACTGAGTACAGAATATCAATTTCTCTGGCAAAACAATAAGATAATATCTCACTCGTGTAGATTGAATACGGTGTATAAACTGAAAACCTAGTGTTTACTTGGTCTGCAAAGCTGATACGATAAAGAAATGTGTTGAAAACATCCACCGCGATTCGTAATTGGGGTATAGAGACAATCTATAGGGACAATCTACAAAGACCTAACAAGGCTTCCGTTTGACTGCATCATGACTGACAGTCTGTGCAGCCAACGCGTGACTACGTGAGTCAGCTGTATGAAGAGGATAGTACGGTCAGAGTATGGCAAATTGCGGTTTAGCTCGGCAATGTTCTCTGTAACAGCAATCCGTGATATAATCAATCAGGACAGATAAGCGAGGCACAAGCTGCATTTGGAAAATAACTCGATAATGCGAAGACTAGATGAAGCGATAAAAAGTAGGCAGAATGAAACAATTTACAGTACCATAAGATCAACGTTCCTGTATAAAAATTCATTCGGATCGCAGATCCCATCTGCGTCGGGAAAACAA
Source organism: Paragonimus heterotremus (assembly GCA_013368495.1). Classification (NCBI taxonomy): domain Eukaryota; kingdom Metazoa; phylum Platyhelminthes; class Trematoda; order Plagiorchiida; family Troglotrematidae; genus Paragonimus; species Paragonimus heterotremus. The sequence goes on along the minus strand of LUCH01005959.1, from coordinate 27,494 downwards.
GTCCAGGACGTTAGGCATCCGTTTCCAAATAGACTTTGTACTTCTCTGGTGTCATGAGCTTTGCCAGTTCAGACATATTGGAAAGTTTCATTTTGAATAGCCAACCTATATAGAGAAGAGGATAACACAAATCGGAAGCGAACAGATGATGTTGTGTGGATAGAACCAAATTGGAAATCGGTTCCATAAGTTAACAGTGTTTACAGTAGCGTGTTGACCACGTCGAACAAATCAAAAATATTTAACAACAGCATCAAGAAAGAGAGTTGAACATTAACTGCTCGCTGGATCACAGTATGGAATGGTTTGAATGCGTGGTAGAATTGAAAACAAACACTAAAGTAGCTCAATCGTGACTATGAATATATGAAGTGGTGTATCCTCAAAACAGATAAGAGACAAGTCAATACGGTGATGCTGCATAGCGACGCACACCAAATTGGTTTGGTACAGTCTTGTACAAGACAGATAATGATGTTTACACAGAAAAACAACAAGCAAGAGAATGAAATAACATGCACACATACAAGAAAACATCCAAGTTGTTCATCAGAGAATAATGTAGCAAACAAGTTCAGTGATTTGTTGTTTCGGTGGTTCGTTGTTAGGCCAATGACAACAAAAGTACTTGCAAATAATCGTAGCTCCTGATGTGGATAAATTTGAAATCGTTCACAATTAACAGTAGCTATTAACTAGAGTTAACAGATCACAAACTGTGTCACTGTGTGAGACAATCCAACAAAGTGAATATCACTCATCAGCAAAGATAAAGGGACGTTTACAATTTATGCCAATTCGGTCGTGCTTGATGTGAGGACAGTAGCGTAGTGGCCACCATGTGAACTAGACTTGAAACCTCACTCGGCGCGGGGTATACGGTACAGTTATCTAACACAGTCCCGTTACTCATTACACGAAACGAAGGCCTCGCGTCAGAAGGTTAGTCGACGCGCTCAAGTAGGCAATAAGTATCTTTATTAGGTTGATAAGCATAGTATGGTTTTATAACAGTACGGATTAGAGTTTGGTAGGAGTTGTAGGACCTCATGGATAATATCGCTCCATTAAAGAAAATAACCGTCGCCAACGGCTTTTACGTGAGTGGATTCAACATATGACTGTGATAAAACAGAAAGTCTTCAAAGTTTTAACGCATGCTAATGTATTCGAAAAGGATAGACTAATGAAGTACTAGTTTGTCTGACCAGCTCAAAAACAACAATTAATAGGTTAGTACTTCCGAACCATAAACGGAACGGATATGGGAAGACATATTATGCGTTGTGCTGATGTTCATTACTAAGTGATTCCTTGGTTAAGCCACAACGAGTTAAAAACCAAAAGAGTTATCGGTTTCGCAACATTTCGATCCTCTCGGAGAGCCTTTATCAAGCGTTTTTTAAATCAGAAAATTTACAATCTACAAGCTTCAAATTAGGCAGTCATCAACTAGCACATGTTTGTGTGTTTCCTTTGTGCTAGTTGATGACAGCCTAATTTGAAGCTTGTACATTGTAAATTTTCTGATTTAAATCGCTTGATAAAGACTCTCCGAGAGGATCGAAACGTTGCGAAACGGATAACTCTTTTGGTTTTTAACTCGTTGTGGCTTAACCAAGGAATTACTTAATAATTAATGAGATCGAGAATAACACTAAGCTTCGAGCAAATATGCCACGTTTGGGCTGCCTCGGACCGCCTTCGTCATAAGCAATTCATGGTTAACGCCACCTTCAAGTTCGTATGAAAAACCATCTAGTATGATACCTAGAATAACGCGAGCTAACCATACAAACAAAAATGTCAATGTAGCTTGATAAGAATGAGTGACAAAGATGTCAAATACCAACCTGATTGCACAGGCGCTGAAACATGGGTTGGACTACGTTCGAGTTTGCATGATACCAAGTTATCCGGTAGCATCAGTTTAGTTTATTTCAATATAATTAAACGGCGTTCCAATATTAACCAAGCAAGCACCCAAGGCGATATAAAAACGGATTAGTTATATCATCCTAAAAACTTTACATCTCCAGTGTTAAAACGTACTATGAAATCCGGAAATAACAAGTGACAAATGAGATCGAAAATACAATGATAACATTTAGAAGGGAACATCAAAGACAATACAAGCGTGTCACTGAGTATGACATTCTGCCCTACACGAAAACGTTCCTAATAAATTGTATGAATGGTCGCGTGATACCTAACCTAACAAGCTAGTGATGTATGAGTGTTTGATATGCCACAGAACATTAAACAGAGGCGCATAAAACACGATTTAACAGTACAATCTGGCACAACATGAAACAATTGTAACACCTTCGTGCTCATTTTAATGATGAGACTGGTGAGTTGTACGTGTACATGTTCATATCAGCAGATGTGGATTGTTGAAAAAAAACTGGACAAAGGAAGTTGGCACTCGTTAGCTGGTTCAAACCTCACGCGAAAAGAGCAGCAAGCTATTTCGGAAATCGCTTTGTGTTCACGTTTATCAGATGAGTATTCACTTGAATTAAGTGAATGCGTTAATCTGTTGTTGGTATTATGGCTTAATTTCCAATAATAATCGACTGCATGATCTTTGCTGAACACCGCACATTCGATCAGTTACAGTTCACTTGGACCAGCACATTGCGCCGAGGTTGTCAAGCTAGCTGCTAAATATCACGGTTCGAGATAGAACGGTATGTGGAAGACGAAATGATGGACTACTATTTGGCTACATGACCTGTAAAGACTGCACAGAGAGAGCGACTTAGCAATGGTATGAATATTCCCATAATGCAGAATGATAGCGAATCAGTTTATGCAAGAGCGACTATCTGGTCACCTTGAGGGAGTTGGCCAGTCCTTCTGAATCACACCGTTCGAGCTGCATGGACTTCTGTAAGACTGTGCTATTTATACTGTTCATCCAGAATGATAAAATATTTCAATGTGGCAATGCTTCAACCCATCTATACAGTCTTCGGCGGGAGTTTAGTCGTCCTACAATAATGACACTGCCCTTTTCGGAGTAAATCCACGATGAGCGTCTTGTCCACCTTCGTCCACCTGTGCGTGGTACATAGGATATGCCTAGTCAGACAGGAACGTGACGTATACGGCGAGGTTGTGTGCAAATCGACTCATCCAAGAATGAGTGGCATTCACGAATGAATACCTAGACGATCAAGACTGCGCATACGTTAGGTCTGAGCCAGCCAATTGACGCCATCTAGCATTGCCCATCTGTTTTATCCGTTAGTGTGCACATGTAAGCATGGTAAAGTAGACTGAGCACTGAAAACCGTCAGCCCATATTTCTGTCCAAGAGTGTATTTTCGGTTCAACAGATTATCTGTTGTAATCATGTTCAGCTACAAAAACCCGGAACACCAGCGAATTCAGTGGGCAACGCGGTGATAAGTCAGGGTCACATGAGACGGAATTAATAACAATTAAGTGAGCATTATTTACAACTGATCACACAGACTTTTTAGTCAGATCCTTTCAAAGAAGCACTAGATTCGAGTTTCGTTTTTGTCAGAGCTCGAATATAGACATGGAGGAAATTGATATTATGTTGGTGTTTAGTGAATCTCGCTGATCAAGACATGCACGTAGAATGATTAAGATGCGAATGCTGAAGCAGATGCTACACGGACAGCTCAAAAAAGACAGATGAAACCCTGACTGCCATAAGCTGCTATGTCAGGATTTTCAGCAAGGCTTTCACGTTGTACTACAGACCTTAGGTCATGAAAAGAGACAGTCTTAAACCGACCGTCGGATGGAGTGCAACCTAAAGGGGCGTTAGAGAGCTCGACAGGCGACAGTTCTCCGGCCATTAATTCAAGAGCAGGACACAGAAGGCACTGAAGCCTATAGTGGTATGACGGTGCGGTGCTGCAAAGGGTGCGGACATGAGTTTGCCGGCCGTCACTGATAGGTAATATGTCAACGCACTCACAGCGAACCGTGCAAGAACAGACTGAGAACACCTTGAGTTCAGGCAAGTCAACTCGATAATACATCATACATTTGTATGAACTGATGACCACTTGTTTGGCATACTACCCATTCTCCTCTCGGAAACGTAGTGGTTCGCAAGATTTCCTCTCTTCAATTCTGTTGACGTATTTTGGTCTGAAGGTTTTGTTCAATTTCCAAACGAAACTCAAGACTGTCTGTATTCGGTGTCCTATGTAAAACACATTTCCATGTTTAAACACTTCTTGCCCTACATGCTCGATATTCGGTTGCCGTCGCAGTTCAGAGCGCAGAACCTATCCTCTTCGTTTCTGAAGGATCACAATTTCATTTTCATTCTAACCCACTATCTGACAAATCAACCTTGGCCGGCTATACCACATAAGTCTGTACTCACATCTCCCAGTAGTATTTCCTCTGACCAACAACGGATATGGGATGTGTGTGTAATCACGAGTGGAGCAGCATATGTCACGTGTGGCGACGTATGTCCATAGACACTACTTGACTTCCGCCGTTGCAACAAACGAACCGGAATGAGGTTACCACCAAGAAAGTAAAAGTGTGTACGCACATGTTTCTACCACGTGGACAACCAGGTATAAATAAAGGCATAATAACCTGAGTAAGAATACTAGTGTATATGAAATTCGACTACAAACTACCTTTCTAGTACCATCGCTTGTTCATTTCTTCATCTTTTCTAAAAATACCGAGACACTTTTATTCGACACGCATCTGCCTTTCTACAACCGTGCACCTGGGGCTTACAGTTGTAATTGTTTACAATTGTACCCCGTGCCAACAGTTTGTCCATGCCCTAAAAATCCAGATATATTAAGGTAAGTGATAATCTTGTAGTTGAGATGCGTTAAAAAAATCTGTCGCGTAATTCGGCTTGCCTCGTAAGCACCGTTACTATGGCCCAGGTCAGCAGAATGGATAAACACGTACGTTGGAAAACATCATGATCAATCGCTGTAACCCGGGCAATCTACTAGTAGCCATGAGGACCTGACATGTAAATAAAAACGATTTGAAATTGAACAACAGCTCTTATAAGCCAATTGTTAGGTAAACGATATCTGTCGTGCGGTCATCGCTCCTCTGATTTTGAAGCAAAATCGTTCTACTGCGCGGCAGAGCCTGATAGTTTACGATAATTCATTTACCTGGTGGTTGAGTAATAGAAAGAAATCTTTTTTCCGAGAGGTTCAATGTCTATCTCGTTGATATCGATGCTCTCAAAGAATCGAACTACCATTCACCAACTTCTCATTCATTAACAATCTCAACCACCAAAAATTGACCACCTTGTCATCGGTCTACGAATATACCTCTGAATGCTGTAGTTATGACGAAGTCATCTCGATGCTGTCAGATCTTTATGTGAAGCCTAAAAACAGAATATTCACTCAACACCTGTTACCAACTTGTAGACAGAGTGCGCAAACCTTGGATCAGTTTGATTGAAGAAGGAAGTCTCTTGCGAAAGACTGCAATAGTAAAACTACTACAGCTGAGAAGAACCGGGATGATGCTATTGTTAGTGGTCTACTATCTAACTAAACTATTAAGACAGAAAACGCTGAACTTTCAGACCAATTTTGCTCATGCCAGATCACTTGAACTGGCCGGAAAGCAACCTCTGTAACACCGATCTGTTCCGATTAACTGCTATACAGCTAAGATTAAGGTTACAGAGTTCATCCGATCCCGTCAGTCACTTATTAGCGGACGCTTATACCGTGGATATGACAAACATTATTCAGAATGTCCCACTCCAGCTGCAGTAAGCAAAGGACATGGGAAGACGGGGCACCTTCAGAGGGTTTGTCTGACACCTCGAAACGAACAGATCGCACCCCTCTCGATTATCATATCAACAGACGCTTTTGACTGTCTTTCAAGTACTCTGATTAATCTCGAAATCAACGAAATTCGTTTCCAAGTTTAGACAGACACTGTCAGTTCTGAAAGTTATGTCATCCGCTGTAGTGCTGCAATACAAGAGGAAAATGTATAAGTCCCACAGTAAAATGACCATGGTCTCTATTGCCATATCAGGTATCAAGCGAGATCGCCTCCTGGTGCGTATCAGGTACAAAGAAATTGTGCAGGAAGAGAGTCACACTGTAAGTTTTACCACATTTATGTGCAGATATTAACCGTGATCACGACTCTATCAGACTTCACGAAAGTGTTCCAATTCTACTCGGTGAGACAAACCACTGTTTTTACTCTGCCATTATTGAATCTCCCGCCTTTTCTAGAATTTCATGCGAGGATTCAAGACAGACTGTGGATCTAGAGAATAGAGTCTAACTGAAGAAAAATTTGAACGCGATGAAATTTGTCGTTTGTCTGCTAAATGAGTAATCAAGCCTTCCTCATCCCCTTAAAGAACCTTAGTTTTGATCGTCACAGACGACAGACAAAAGAATGGTAGTTAGCTATAGCCAAAAGACCAACAGAAATGCCCTGTTAAGACGCACTTCTTTCATTAAATTCGACGAGATGATCAAACGCAGAGCCGCCTACGACACATGCAGTATGACTGATCGCAAGAGTGTTTATTATCAAATCTCTATTCAGAAAGGGAAAATGGTTTAAACGGCCTTTGAAGCCAATGTACATTCGCATCAGTTCTGTCCGACTTCATTTGGTTGTTTACGTTGGTAACACTATCGTATGTGGAAGGGACTCTGTCGGAAATGCCTTAAACTTCGGAAGTTCCAACAGGTATCTAAAAGGTATGGGTTGAACTTCAGTTAAACCCCATAGCGTTACCGCTGAAGAACAAGTAAAAACCTTGGGTATCCAGAAACAGTAATAAATCGGATCAGGATTGCCTGAAACTTCCACAAGAGTTAGCTTCTCCTTTAAACTTGAAATCTCAACAACGAATAGTGGGACTATTCAATTATTGGTTATGATGGATATCTCATCCCCGAAAAAATTCGCGTAGTTGTGTATAGCATATTTACTCTACCCAATAGAGCTCTAAAAGATGGACTGCCTAAAGCCGTTATCTCCACTATTCGGTATAATACCTCTTTGGTCGCCAATACAGACGTCTTCGACATTGTGATCGCATCCACCTTAAATCACAACGGTCAACTGGTAACTTTTCGCATAGTTCGTCACCAACGCTATTGTGGAACCCCACCCTACAACCATTTCAAACTTATTGCAGACCAACGTTCTGTCGCTTTTATCCATCGCAATCGACATAGACGGAAAGCCAAGAATAATCAAATTGAACGTATGAAATTGGGACCGTCGCCATTCAGGTCCAACGTTGTGTACGGAGCTTACAGAGATCACTTTGTGGCCCCAGTGTTTCCTTATAAATGCACTTTGCGTACCCCAGAAACCGCCCATCCCCTTTTTAGTGCCGTGAACTCGAACCTCACTTTTACTCCGAAGTTCGCGGCAGACTTTTAAAAGTCACTCAACTGTTCGAAAGGGTCTCAATAGATTCTAACGGTCATCTCTTATCAATAATCCGCAACTGTTACTCACACCAAAATCGATGAAAATTTTCGTTTTCCTTTTGCCCTCGCACGTTCCGACCAGAATAGTGAGGCCGTCAAGCGATTGCGTCAGTTGTTTCCCATGCTTAATGTTCTAACATATATTCAATGTGATCGTGTATCACCGTTCATATAGACCGGTGTTTAACAGTTTCTCCCCGAAAGTGAGTTTTTGATATGCAGAACGACGTATTATCGCTTCCGGGGTAACAGCCAGGTGCAATATTTGAACAGATCGTTTCGTAAAGCCGTGTCGTTCACCCTAATATCCTGTAATTTGTCACTGTCAATGGAAATATGTTCACTTTGATGCATTTGATGCAGTCTTATAGTTTTTTAAATTATCAGCAGCTACACCAGACAATGCATGGTGCACTGAATAAGGAGTACGTGGCCCAACTAGTGAAGACTGCATTTTGATTGCCTTTGTCAATCGCCACGAAATTTCACATATCCCAAATAAACACCCACGAAATGTCGCATTGCTCACACTATTAATGTGATAGGCTAACTGGCGGTCAAACACTAGGAATATACACGCGTGCTCCGCACGAATGGGTTAGGTCTTAGATGCATATGGTAAAAGTAGGCGTATGCACGCATTATAAACTCTGTATTTAGTCGGCAAACGGACGTATGATGACGCCAAAAGTGCACTATATTATTTTGTCAACCTCGTGGACACCCCTTCAGCAATACAACAAGCTGATAATATGACATTAACCAGGTGGGTGAAACGATCTACAATCCCAAGCGGCCTAGCTGGAACAACACAGATTGGGTCAAGGCGAACTCAATCTTGTAGCTTCATTTAGGAATGGATGAAGGAATTAATCATTTACTGACTGGTAGAAGTTCTAGTCCAAAACTCTCGGAACCCCCGAGTGCATCTTACAGAACATCGTTCATCACGTAGTAAGGGAGGTAAATGGAGATCGGATATCTGAGGAACAGTACTTGGAATAAATAACTCTCGGGGTGACCACTCCCAAATGAGTACTCTGTACTTAGAGGAAGCACACAACGAATGAGATAAAATGACATACTCCACTAGGACTCCCGTGTGAAGGAGACAGCCTCAGAGAGCGCATCATACAATAAGGTCAAAAGTAGCCAACAGACCCGAAAATTACGCGGCCGTTGACAAGGAGAAGGAATACCGATGCTCCAGCGTCTGCCAAAAAGTGAAAATAAGGCGTACACACCAGCGATCATGTCGGGAACTTGTTTTCTTTTTTATTTAGTTATCTGTCTCAGCAGTCACTGCACTGTGATACCCGTGACGTCCTGGCACAACTTTTTATAAAGAGTAATCACGGAATACCTCTTTAGTACTTTATGTTGAATGGAACACTCTAGTCAGTTCAGACAACGGCCTCTCGTCACTATCTTTGAAAGAATCTGGAGGAGAAAGGTCCGAATCTGAAGCTTTATTACGCTGCAATAGTTTAACCATCACAGCCACATTGGTGCTCAACAAAGGATCGTTGGGAATGCCATAACCAACCATACAACCTTCAACGTTCACATTTGGTTGAGCTGTATCAAGCCAGATGAGCCGTTTCTCAAAATGCCCAGCCCATCTGTGAAGTCACCGAAGAAGGCTGCAGAGTAGTGAGCCCTGCTTTCCACACATAGTCGTATCAATACCTTGTCGACGGCCAGTGAAAACAAGAAACAGAAAACAGCACCTGTATATTCCCCGATTTGAAAAATGCCTTTTCCATATGTGACTCGCTTAGCTAAGCGAGCCTCATGATCCTCAATGAGTCTTTGTAAACCTCCGTTTCAGCTCACGGCTGTCCCTATTATATTCGGATTCAGAGGGGTCAGTGGACGGTTGATTACCAGTTCTGCCGAGGCAGCGAAAATTCAGTTCCACAGCATCTACGATGCTCTCGTGAGACAGATGTCTTCGTGAGAAGTTTGCACAGTTACTGAAATTTCTTAACAGTGCCCATTTGCACCACCCCCACTGTTGCAACCCGGGCAGTTTAACCGTCGGGGTAGCAGAATGCTGCTCTCCGATCTATACTGTTACCGTGGCGAGGTGGTCGAGCTTGTGTACTGTTTTGATCCGGCGGGCTATGCTGATTAGGACTCCGGTCCTTCCAGGTGCAACCTTGTCAGACAGGCCAAAGGGGAGTAGTCAGACGAAAAGCAGTTACACTCATAAGATTGTATGTTGCACTACTGACCGCATAGGAGTGCTTAGGTAGTGTGGCACGATCCTATGGGCATACAGCAGAACTATTTTTATAGTTGCGGCACCGCTGTCTTCCGTATCAGAAAGAAGAGGATTAGAAAAGGTACCTTCAAACAAAGAGCACT
>LUCH01005959.1:3788-13805 GCA_013368495.1 Paragonimus heterotremus | reverse complement strand
TAGGGTCCTCGTGATCACTCAAACCGCTGGTTAGAGACGCTACCCGAGATGGCGGTGTGTCGCAGTCAATGGCGTATCTGTATCCACGCCATTTTTAGTTCTTCCGCTTGGTCTTCTTCCAATAATTTTCAACCTTCTTTTTATCGTTTTCTTCTAGGATATTCCACATCATTGTTGAGATGAGCGGCAGCCCGAGCCACAGCACCTTTTGGTCAGGCTCATGGCTGCTATATTGATGATGAATCTAACCGTCAGTTCTATCTAATGGGCGTTTCGTCTATTCTCGTTACTTAAGTTCTAACTGACGACTTCATATTTGCAAACGAATGCTCTCTGAGCAAACGTTGAAACAAAATGAAACAAACTGACAGTATCATCTTAATAATATGTGCTCTGGCACACATTATTTGATCGTTTAGCCCATCCAGCTCTGTTGTAAAGTGAATAAGGCCTCCATTGCGTCAACCTTGTTTTCCTCCTCTCACGCTCATCGCCTGGGATAAACGTACTCGATCACGCACAACAATTTACTTACTTCATAACGATAGGGCAACTCCTACGACCGGATCGATTCGATCTGGACCCATGTATGGCCAGTTCTGTGAAACTGGGAATACTGTTTCAACACACTTTTCTTTTTTCTCGTCTCTCCTGGAACCGAAAAGCCGTCAAACTGTTCAGTTGGTTCAGTCACCTTTCTACCTCAATATATAAATCCACATCCGACTTTAAAATCCACGAGGACGCTGTCGAGACGAACCAGAATATTTGTATGCAGTCTCGTAATTAAACTTACGCCCGGCACGTTTTGGCGACACATGAACAGGACTGCGGTGAAAATCATGATCAGTCTGTCCGTCAGCTTAAATCGTTGGCCAGTGGGTGCATATTCAAGATGGTTACGGCAGAGGAACATCGTGAAGCATTACGTGACCCATTCACTTCCACAACTTCGCCACCACACACGCCAGAGATTGTTAAAACAACGCACATTAACATTTCAGACTGCTTTCGGCCAGAAGCGATCACTGGAAATGACGTCTCGACAACCTCAAACATACAGCAATCCATCAGCAGCTTTAAATTCCGCCACAATATACGATACCGAGTCACTCATTACAGAACAGATCTCTGATCAAACGACTACAGTTGATGCCTCCGTATCTACATGTTTCTTCTGTGGATATTCTAAACACCGGTATTTCAAATGTCTTGCGCAAGAAGCTACTTGTAATGGTTGTGGGACGAACGGATATTTTCAGAAGGTTTACGGGTCGCCTTTAAAAACAAAGCAGCGTCGGTCCCACAGTGTCTCACAGATGCCATCACTCGACTCGTTGTTGATAGTCAAATTTTGCATGCTCTGATTGATACGGGAATAGTAAGAGCTATGTTTCCTCATCCGTTGTCCGAAAATATAAGTGGGATGTCTTAGAATCTCAGCGTTGCATCACAATGATCAACACTGATTCCACCAGTCACGTGGAAGGGAAGTGCTTTCTTTCAGTCTGTTTCAGAAAGAATTTGTATGAACTTCTTAAATTCCCTGTACTTCCAAATCTTTATGTGGATGTCCTTATGGGCCACGGTTTTTTGAAACTCCACAAATGTATTGAGATCCGTTTTGATGAATCAAAATCACCTTTCTACCCCTGTAGTTCACCTTGTGCTCGCCTCTCGTCGTCCTCTTCGTTCGGCAATCTCTCATCCGATTGCAAATACATTGCGATAAAGTATCGGCATCATTATCGCGGCGACGAAGGATTCATCCGAATGGAAATCGGTTGGCTGCATAAGAAAGGAGTGATCGAGCGACCCAATTATCCGTGGTGTGTCCAAGTCCCTGTTACCTCCAACGAACGTCGGAAAAAAGAAGAATGGTTAACTACAGTCAGACGAATAACCGGTTCGCTTTCTTGGACGCTCATCCTCTTCCAAACATTGATGAACTAGTCTAGAAGATTGCACAATATGAGATGTTTAACACCTTAGACGTAAAAACGATGTATCACCAGATACTCTTAATGAATCAAGACAAGCCGTACACTGCATTCGAAGTTTGTGGAAGTCTGTGTCCATTTCGCTGTATTCCGTTTGACGAAAATAATGCAGTGGCATGCATATGGTTCATAATCGGTGAGCTGACAATGAAAGCTGAGCTTCTAGTTACATTTACATACATCGACAGTGTTACGGTATGCGAGAATAGCGCTGATCAACATGATAAGGATCGGACTAACTTCATGGAAATGGCCCGAGTTTCCGGAATTACCTTTAATGACTTCATCAGGTGCATTAAGTAACTGATATACGAGGTGTCTCATGAAGTTATTGAACCAGATCCTGATCGTCTCGAACCTCTTCGAAAACTAGCATTGCCCAAAGATATCAAATCACAGCGGTGAGCTGTCGGGATGTTTGTCTAATACACCCAATGGATCGCCTGGATTTCTGGCAACATACATCCATTAGTACATAAAAGAGCATTCCCATTAACAGCTGGAGCTCCAACCGCCTTTGAACATTTGAAAAGGAAATTGAAACATGCGGCTGTCATTACATTTGGCTGTCGATGAAAGGGATGCTTCCAATGTTTCCACTGCTGCCACACTTAATCGAAGCGACAAACCGGTTGTCTACATTTTTCGAACACTCTTACAGTGAGAAGCACCATTCCTCGGTTGAAAAGGATGCTTCATCATCACCATCATCATAGACAGCAATACACTAGTGGTTCACACTGATGCTTAACTGCCACACAACCACGAAGAAGAGAAAACAAACCCTGTTTAGGAAGAGAGAAGAAAGGGATAGGAGAGGGGACTCAGTCACTAAAAATAGCTACGTCTATATTCAAACATACAACATCAAGGCGCCTACACCTTGCAAACAAACAACCAAGCTGTAAGTAAAAGTAAGGCGTCATCAGAAAGACAGCTTCCTTACGGCTTTCACTGCCCCGCGTTATTAAATGTACTCAATTCAAAGACAACTCGGTCAAACAACGACAACATTCATACCACTGAGCTCAGTTAGCCGCCATCTCACCTAACGTTTCAAGCCATCGATTCTGTGAGTCGCGAGGGCTCCAGCCCAGGAGAGGAACCCAATCTGCAGTGCCCAACCCCTTTGTGAACGACTTCATTTGTCCACGTCAGGTCATCGTCTGTTCACCACGCAATGGTAGAAGCCATTCAGAAGTGGAGACATTCTTCTCAAACGACACTTTCGTCTGGTAACTGATCAGCGGTCGGTCGCAGTTACGTTCGATCAAACACACAAAGGAAAAGTAAAGAAGGACAAAACCATGTGCTAGTGGATCAAGCGCTCTCCTAATCAACATGACATCAGTTATCGTCCCGTGAAATATAACCAAGTTGTTGATGTCTTTTCTCGCAGTTATTGTGCCTCCTAACAGTCGGGTCCAGACTTCTACACGAAAAATTTCTACGTGAATCTACATGAACCACCGTACTATCCTGGTATCGTCCGGTTGAGATATTTTATGGGCTCCATAATCTTCCATTCTCTATACACGAGATGCGTAGCGTTATCAACAAATGTCCTACCTGATGTAAACTAAAACCCGTATTTGTCGTCTTTCCCTCAAACGTACAGAAGTAACCCAACCTTCTGGGAACTTAAATATTGACTTCAATAGTTCGCTGTCACCAGTCAACTGCAATTGTTACCTTCTTACTACAATATATAATTATTCTCGTTTTCCCTTTGCTTTCGTTTGCCCCGACATGTCTTCCCCAACAATCATGCATTGTCTGTGCTAGTTTTTTTCCATCTTAGGAACGCCGTCGTACACATACAGCGATAGTGGAGCATCCTTTTTATCAGCAGATTTTTCACAGTTCCTCCTGAAAAAGAGCGTGACGCTTAGTACCGCTGCTTACAACCCACAGGCGAACGGGCAAGTTGAGCATCTCAACAGCACTCTCAGGCATGCCATCACACCTACCTTTAAAACCCTTCTGTTGTGAAATAGGGGTCTGTGCTACATGGTGCCTTACGTTCTATCGGATTTTTGTTCTTTATCACGACAATCCTATTCCACATGAACCACTGTTCGCACAGAATAGATCAACGTTCGGTAAAATTTTACCAGCTTGGCTCACTAAACCTGGTCCGGTTCTTCTTCGGAAATATGATTGTCAACCCAAAATTCGACCCATTGGTAGATAAAGTGGGGTTGCTATAGTTATTCACATATGCTTTACTGACTGACGTGTAGATACCGTTGCTCCTCGTCATGTGGCACCCAAAAGAGAAATTCTGATCACTTCAGTTGTGCATACTATTGACGAGCAGGAACCCTGACATACAAACACGGTTAATAGGTCCTACGAATTGTGTAGGAATGATCCCACTTGTTCTGAGAGTTTACGTGACCTCACAGAAAACCGTCAACGTGTACGTCCTTATCGTTTATGTTCCAGAGAAGTTTGATTTTGCATAGATTCCAAATGTTGCATCCTGTTATTTGAATGGTGGTTAATTTGATGTAGTTTGTCTCCTTGCAAACTGATGGTATGATATTCAAGTACCCTAACACATTTGTTACATAGCCTTTTCAGTCGTCCTGGCTCTGTTATATAATGACAAGAGCGGTAACTTCATTTTATCCCTCTCGCGCTCGTCGTACGGGATAAGTGCATTCGACGATAGACAAAACATAAAGCAGGTACGAACAGCAAGACGGTTACTTTGAAAAGGACAATCTCTGACAGAGTGGTGCCACCGGTAGTTGAGGGCGATATGAATAACTGGCGCCCGTGGTTGCGTTGTGCCGATATTTCCAGATGATGGAACAGTTGGCCAATGCAACTTTGTGTGTGCACAACTTGTCGCACAATAGTAACAGCTCAGCCTGTTAGTCTATCCTTCGTTCCTTAGAACATCGATATTGCCTTTGGAAGCAGGGTAACATGCAAGCCAAGAACGCGTCGAAGAGCCTACTAACTGCACTGAAAGAATAACCAATTCAACCTGAAGTAGAGGTGGATGAGCTCGGTGATAGCATGCGCGAATGAAAACACGACTTTTCGCGGAGTAAAATCACTAATTGCGGTGCGATGGATATGGCGTCTAGCTACACAGGGCGAAAGCAGATATGGCCGACGGATGCAAAGATTGGCCAGTCAAAAAATCGTCCTTAATCAACAGAGGAAACTTAGGCGACGAATCATGAGAAACGAGTGCGCGTACGTAAAGGTACAATGGTTCCAGAATGAGAGTCATGTTCCTTCACCGTCATGCTCGAAGCGCCAAGCCAAGGAAAACTGCTCCTGTCGACTTTACTGTTCAACAACGTACATCGAGCGAAGTCTTGTCTGCTGTTTGGTGGTTGTAAGTTGGTCATTAGGACACGCACAGCTGTTGTCAGCCGAAGGCTGTGAATTCTCGATAATTATTTTGCAGTAATCTGACACGACGTGTACGACGTAAAAGTTCAAGCAACTGACTAACCCTAGTATACAAACACAGAGACCAAGGTGAAGATGAGTAAACGCAAAAAAGGATCATATAAAATGTCGGATTAAAGGTCGAAGTTACCAGTCAATAGGAAACTTTTAATTCTTGCATTCCACAATAAAAAGTTAAACCGATAGAGCAGAAAGCACATGAAAACCTGACTTATTAGTCATGCCATGAAGTGTGTAGTTTTGTTGACGAAACAAAATGAATCACTCTACCCTGGGCGAGATACTTTCGGACGTTGGATTGACATCACCAAAAAGATGAAGCCCCTCTCTGAAGTTACCAAGAGTGCTCTGAGAATACGAACCCGTAAAAGAAAGACTAGGGAATTCGATACGTATTCACTGACGGTTCAAATGCATCGGGATACCTTTAAGTTTATCGCCGCAATTTACAAATCTCCTAGCCACCTATGCGAAGTATTTAGTAATTTCATAAACGCCATGCGAAAAGGTGATGTCTCTGAGTTAAAGCTACAACATAGCGTACCATAATTTCGGTATAACTCCTTTCTCATTCACGTCTGCAAAGTTTAGAAATTTTTGCTTGTATTCGCATTTTGGGTTCGTGTGGACCGATTTTCTTGTAACTTCGATATCGCACCCGTTTTTCTGCCCGTACTGACCGACGATCGTGTGGCTCCTTTATGGAACTCGGTAGAAACCGTGTCTCCTCGCCTCTGTTCTGAACGCATGCTTCTGTGTACGTCTGTTATATAAAGTCGGACACGGGCTCGGTGCCATTTTTTCAGACGTGCAACTAATTGCACGCAACGAATACCTGCTCCTTTCCTGATGACCCACCTATTATTCAGGTATTCATGGTTTTTTCACCTGCACCCTTCGAGTGTTGTTTACTGTACTTGAAGGTTCCGAGCACTTTTCGCTTGGTGTGCATTCGAGTGCTTCCGGGCGAGCTGGAACACACCACGCTTTCTTTTTCTTCCTCTTCTCAGTTGCTACCGTTGGTCCCAGACTAGGCTAGAGCTAACTACTTACCATATTTCCAAACACCGCTGAGAATACACGGCTTGTTTCCTAATCCTACCGTTTTTTTTCTAGTTTGATACCTTTTGAGACTACGTTTCGATTGTTCTTCACGAAAATGGGTCTTAAACCGCTAGCGGATGAGGGTCGACCGTACACCCACTTGTCTACTACGCGCCTTACATTCATGGCCTTGAAATGTGGAGCAATTAGAGATTCAGCTTATTAAATCCACGATCAGTTCTTCGAAAATACAGGCAACATGTTAAATACCACCTCCCGTGGAAGCACGGGAGGCTCTGTCGTCTTCCTAAGTCAGATGCTTCCGGCACCGACTGTCATAGGGGAATTTACCTCCCCAGAGAAGTGTGACACTCTGGTTCAAACTTCAGCCTCGGAGTCGTGACATGTCTCTTGTCGATGTTATTTACCATTCGCAGTCGTGCAGCGCACTCGAAGACGAGACCATTCTTGCCGTCCAGGACAACTTCTGAAATACGCAGCGTTTCTCCCACTTTATTGTGGGTGACTTTAACGAATGTAAATTCAAATGAGTAGCTGCTTTTCGTGAGGACTTCGACAGCGGATTTTCGAAATCCTTGGCAATGTTGATCGATGAGGAAGTCTGGACACATGTTGGACAACCTACAAGTCGTTGTCCAGGGCAGATACCCCTTTGCCTGATCTGGTTATCACGAATGGAGCCCACCGGATGGATGGAGTGACCATTAAACCACCGCTGGAGCATGGTGATCACCTACCATTATTTTTTAAGTGTATCAGTTATTGCCTCCAAAAAGCTGTAACAAACACTTCAATCTGAAATTTCCAGAAAGCTAATTTTAACGCAATAAGGACATTTTCAAGTAAACTCTGCTTTGAGTCATACTCAGTGAACTTAAACTACCATTTTTTAGAGCTAGCATTCATGAAGCTGATGTGGTATTTGTTCCTCGCGAACTGTGGAAGTCTTTCTTTGGTGCATCAATTCCGCGGTATATACGCAGTCTTCTTTACGTATGTTCTCGTCTATTTTTTAAACAGCAGCTATCGGGCGAAACGGACGATCTAGAAGCCTTTCATACTGTACATAACAGGTGCCAGTGAAAAATCCACCAACATACTCAACAGGTACAAACAAATATCTTACTGGCAACCCGCAGAGATAAAAACCTTCTATTTAAGAACGTGCGCCATCAGAGAAAAACTAAGCCCACAACGCTTTTACTGCGGTTTCCCGACGGGGAAACTTTCTCCAACCTTGAAGTGGTTTCCGAACCGTTCAGAGAATACCATTTGGCAGTCTGTAATGTGGTTCAGTAAAACCGTATCCGATTCTCCCACGGACAAAGTTTCAATATCCACTCTTGACAGCAGACTTCTCTGCGTTCGATGTTCAGGATCGATTGTTTAACACTAAACTTTACAGTGCAATGGGATCAGACGCGATCCATCATGGCAGTGCCCCTCTATAATTTGCTTAGACAGACAATTCTGGCCGACACTTTTTTCGGAAGCACGGAAAGAGGCCATTGTCACACCTACATTTAAGGCAGGCGATCGACGCTCTCCTGCTAGTTATCGGCCGATCAGTATATCATGCAAGATAATGGAGCGTTTGTTAAAACGCGCCATCCTTAGGCATTTCTTCTCAAATAACCTTTTCTCCTCTATTCAGCATGGCTTCTTTCTCGACCGGTCATGCATAACCAATTGGTTAACCTTTATGGATAGCCTGAAAGAAACCAAAGACAATGGCTACACCTCAGATGTTTTTTTTATTCTGCCAAAGCCTTTGACCGTGCAAAAAAACGATCTTCTTGTACACAAACTAGAAACCTATGGTATCCAAGAAGAGGTTCTTCACCGGATTACAGCCTTTCCTGATAACAGAACTTTTACAGTGAAAACCGGATCAAACCTTTCTCCCACACCAACTTTCACTGGAGTTTCTGAAGGATCTGAATTCGGTCCATTGTTGTTTCCGACATATATCAACGATCTTCCCGGCCTTATTTTTTAGCAACACTCTTCGTTATGCTAACGACTTAAAAATCTGGAGTGCTAGCGATCCCGCTGAATTACAGATTGACTATGACCGTATTACAGCTGAAATTCCCCTCTAAACGACAGTAAGTGGGCACATACATCGTTCGGAGGAGATTCAGAGAACCTATCCGTGATACATGATGCACAGAGTGTAATAGATATCACGAACGTTGAATTCAAAAGCCCCAGGAACTTGATTGTCGTCTAGCTTATCCCTCTTATCATCACCAGATGACCGCTAAAAAGGGATTCAAAGCTCTTGGAGTGATAAAAAGTCTTTCTCCACATAGACATGTCTTCCAAACGCATTGCGGGGTGTATATAAGACAACTGCTTGAGTATATTAATCAAGTTTTGAAGAAAGACATACTCGCCATTGAGTGTATCAAACGTGTAGCCACCGATACTGTAATTGGCTTGCGGCATTTCTCCTGCAAGTCTCGTCTTGGAATTCCTGGTCTTTATCCACTTGAGTTTCAAAGACTCTGCAGTGGCTTAGTACTTACACTTTTTCCTTGGTGTAGGACTTGTACAGTGAATCCTTACTTCAGTAGCTGATAACAGCAGAAAAGGTCACATCAAGAAGCCCTGGAAGTTTCCTAATTCCCATACCTCCATGCAACCCCGCCGACCGTGACCCCGTGGTCTAGTGGGCAGTGGCTTGAACAACAATATACCGTTTATCCACGGGTTGCTGACTAAATTCCTCGGCGTGTGTGGTGTTAATGAGACCCAACTAGGTTGAGATAGCCGTCCACTACTTTACTGGTGGTCACTGAGCCCAACTGTTTGCAAAAGCTTTACACGCTTCGACCTACAACTCTCCTTAGGCAACAGCCCTTCTAACAGAATTATTAACGACTGGAACAAAATTCCATTACTGTCAGTTGCTTTCCTGAGGACCGTTTCAAAGTGTTAGACTTCCACTAATTCAAGACATTGTTAGGTTAATATTTTACTGTTCTTGGTACTTTCCGTAACAACCAACAGCAGTGCTACACCCCGTTTTCGACAACTACTTTTCAGGTCAGAAGAAAACTGTCGGATATCAAAATAGACGAACGGACTGGATCCGGGTGATTTGGGTATCCAGCCTCGAACCCGTATACAAATCATCAAAAACTTCAACGTCTTTGGAAAGGCATTCTACTTCAACAACTCACCGTCTTCAGTGGGAGATTTATTTATGACCGATGGATTGGACTCCAACTCTGAATTTATTTCAACGACTGTGCCCGACGCAGGCGAATAAATTTCACTGACAGCCTTCACAGACTCTACAACACCACACTGCTCTTAGCAGAGTTATAGTAAACAGATTTCCATTACCGTCGAAAGTAACCGTATCGTCTTTTTCAGGAAGTTCGACAAATACAATATCTCCCAATTTCTGTTCGGCATATTCGGATATTCCGACAGTACCCAATTTAGCGCATTCATCCACTTTAATCCATTCATGTTTAGTAGTGAAGTAAAAATCTACACACAAATA
>LUCH01005958.1:19272-40709 GCA_013368495.1 Paragonimus heterotremus | reverse complement strand
TAAGGATGGGGGAAACCTTGGGTGTGTGAACCTGGGAGCTAGCATCGCGAAACTTAATGGGATAGCAATCTCTTTTCTGGCTATTACACAGTGTTGTTGGAAGCAGCTAGAATTATGCTGACACCTGGGAAGGGATGAGCATTCGTAATGACAGTGTGACTGTTGATATTGACACTGTCGAACACCACAAGCTTAACTCAGCGCACAGGATGTTCTGCTCCGGATATCGGAACTCTGTCCAAAGCTCATCAGGTGTTCATCTTCGCGACTTAGCATTCCGTGATCTGAACAGGAGCGATGGAGATAAGTCAACCACTTCTTCTCCCTGTTGATATATCGGACACATTCTTGACGATACCGTCAATACCTCGCGTCCCATAAGTAGATGAATCACAGTTAAATGCACATTATGACTGCAACAAGTGTGTACATCTCAACGAGTTTCTTCTTGCCTGACTGTTGTAGATGATTCGTCTTGACCTACTTCAAAATTTTGATGCTGGACACGGTGTTTAGATGTTTCGAACTGCTCCTGTATTTTTTCAACCAACCCCAGTAAAAAAACAACCCTTCTTCAGCAGCCTGATTTCTTATGGTGATCTGAGATGGCTGTTGCGCCAGAATTAAAAACACTTTACAACCGTTTGTTCATTTTGTCTGTTCAACATATATTCAGTCGTGTATCATAGCAGACTTTGAAGTGATCTACTGCACGGTTTGTGCATGACTGGATACAAGCAATTAACGAACAGGGCCAGTAAACCTTAAAACCATGCCACTATTCTCTAAAAATAATTCCCGTTTTTGTGTTCAGCAGGATAACTACATGTGCAGCAGTTCTCGAGCTTATAGAGCATCTTCATTGTAGTTGTTCTCTACATTTCATTTGCATCGACTATTCTATCATCCCGACTTTCTGTTCATGCATAACTTGTCAATGATTGCTCTTATGTGCCTTTCATTCAGTAACAACTTCCCACGTTAACCAACATTTTTTTCCTTCATAACTGCGCAGGTATGAGTGTGAGACAGTTGAATCTGAATTGCCGTGAGAACTTTTAGACGCATTTTGTTGGATTGTATCAAATACATCAACTGGTTTGTCGCAACGCATAACCAACTCTATTAATGGTCTTAAGTGCATGAATATTCTCAGGCTTTCTTTTGCATTGTCTGTTGAACTTTCTGAGACTGAACATTCTGAGTCTGTTTCAGATTGTGAAGTTAGTTACGGAAGCAGTATCTGTAATCATGCCTCCGCAGACACGAACTCTTGAACTCGTGAAGAAGAAACGTCATCACTAAAACCCGGACTTTCATCTGAACTGCGGTGGGTGTAGTGATTTTAATTCATAACGGAATATTGCGTGCTATTGCTGTTTTACTACATGAACAGTTACGATGTACATATGCTGATTACACTACGATTCCGTTGGCTAATGTACTGTGTTAGTACTACTGCGCAGAAACTGGCTCTGAGTTTGAGCTAAGTACATTTCTAATCACTATCACGTATTGCGGACTACCACAATATTATAGGTATATACAATATATGATTATATTATAGACCCACAAAAATCTCATAAAATAGGCAGCACCCATAAGGGAGAATGTACAGAATTGAATTCACGTTCATTACATATCGACTACAATGGACATGACTGCGATCACGTCGTCGCCAGTAACGATCCGAAAACCTAGTAAGGCACTCCCCAATAATACCACCATGTAAACTCAGATATTCTAGGGGGAAAGTTTGTGGTAAGTACTGTGAAGAGTAAAAGGACATCGATGACCAAAATCTATGCACAACCAGACCGTAGCAACTATAATAATTAATATTTTCGATAGTCGCATTCAGCTGTACATTCTTCACGATTTTCGTTTTCCGCCTACCTTTGTTTTAGTCAGGCTAGTCATTTTAAAATATCCGTCCCGGGGCTAAAACACGACTCGGTCCGCGCCTCACTAGCTTGACGTGTTTCACTTTACACTCTATTTACCAGGTTCGATACAAATATACGGGGGTTAACACGCTGAGGCTTTGTTTATCACTGTCAATCGGTTTTCGATAGTCAACACTGACTGGGTATTATTCTGTCCTACTGGTTCCAGCAAGACCAATCCCTTACGGAAAGGCATAATGGTTTACATTGAAACCCCAAGTGTTGTTAATGAACGTTATATACACGATTCAGTTGTGAAAAATCCTAGATGCATCTGTTTTTATATAACATATAGATGCAATCAGATATCAAGTCATCGGTCATCATACAGAAGACGGACCACCCGAAAATGCAAGTTTCCATGTCCCTGAATCCACCTGACTTCGAATTTAAAACTCAGTACTTGCTGTTCACTATTTCCGTTAACGTGAGGGTTTTGTATTCAAACTAGCACAAGTTTTCTTCTCTCACTTGCTACAAACATTACCTTGTACCTGTATACTGAGCTGTCGCAGCAATTAGATATTACCGTCGCCTAATTCGCTAGCTCTGCCTACATTGTCTCGCTCATAGGTCGCAATAGTTGAATGGTCCACCTGTAGCTTGTGTATTCAGGTTTCTGCGTGAAGGGCCGCATATTGCGGTGATTCGGTTGTAGCATTTGTTTTATTACGTCCCACAGTGGCGCATCTCCGGATTTGCAACATGCACTGACGGTGGCCAAATTGAACTGTCCACAGTTCACTTGCGATATTTGCAGATACTCGGGACAGATATTTATTTGTTAGGCAAGCACTGCCAGCATTTTGTAGGTAGCAGTTGATGAGCAGGCATACAAAGTCGACATGCTCTCTAATGATATTGCCAGATCCGGCGAGCACCATCATACACAGGTGTGATAACCCTGCCTAAACGCCAGGCAGGCGCCCCAAATGGACTATATATGTCATTTGTCGTTAGTGAACAACCTCCGAAGCTTTCAACAGATACCGGTACGCCTGTCACCAAAAATCAACATCCCGTTACCCATTAGGGTTCGTGATATCACAGCACCTTCCTGGGTGCCTAAATTCGTCTCCTCAACTACGCGTTGAAGGTAGCAGTAAAGTTCAATTTGCTCTCTGTGTTCGAATGAAAGTACAACCATATTTTCTCATTCGCTTCATTCGACCTGCAGGGAAACCTAGTTCAGCACATGTAAACGGACCAAGGCTGGATCTTTTTGCTACTCCAAGTGCCGTGGAAGCTGAGAAGGTTTTCTTAGCAACCATTAAGCTGTGTCCTTTTGACACTGCCTCAAGACACTCCAAAACATCTTGGACTGAGTGACAACAAAGAAACCTAGCCACGAAGAATGTAGTCACTGACAACATTTTCGGCAGAGTAATTATCAGAAATGTGCCAAGTAACTGTGGGGACAACGCCGAGCACGACATGGATCAGTAGATATTTCCTGTGTTTGCCATAAAGCTGGAAAATGTTCCTTTTTGCAGAACGTGACACACATTCCGCGTTCTAGCCTGGCCCCAGGTGATTTCCAATTACCGTATTTTGAAATCATTGTGACCGTCGCAGTGAAATCTGCGTACATCCTAGGTCGTTTTCGCCTGTGTACCATAGGGTCCCGGGAGGCCTAACGTTTCGTCTGGATAGTTCGAAAGACGAACGTATGAAGTTAAGAGTCAACAGTTTAACACAGGCTTCTTAATGGAAGTGCAGTCTAAATGTGCACATCACAGTAACCTGAATCAGATTCAGCGAAAACCCTGCCAATGCGCCAAAAAATACCCCAAGATTTCCAGTTTATTCTCAAACCAAGCAACCTGCATTCATTTTGAGCAAATTCTGCAAACGTGTTTCTACCAACGCCAAAAATCTACTCAATAAACCAACGGAAATCTGTGTGCATTGCCTCACTAACGCCTTCTTTGTCGTCGGGTTTACTCAAGCACGGTTTCCACCAAAAACAACCCTAATCCCGAGCATGAAAGGACAGATATGCTGCCCTTCTGGAACAATAGATTAACGGATAGGGGTGTTGGTGTTGCCCATTGTGTCCGTGAATTTCCTTGCGCTTTTGCCCTATGATGAATTATTTCAGGTGTGTTGAATCATATGTGACATTCCTGTGCTGGGTTTGTTTATCGGCGGAGTTGTTGAAAGGTGTTCCTACGCAGCTTGTCTAAGTAGCTGTCTGTGTTAAGGGCTTAACGACACCCATGTATTTGGCAGAATGTCGGTGACCACATTTTCTGTATCTGCTTCTCTCCCGTTGGTCCGTTTTCTTACCTCCGCAATTTTCTTGGTAGTTATTGGGAGCCTTTCTCACAGGGCTTGACACTGTAACATGCAGGCTGGCTGTTTCTCGTGTGATTGTCCGTAACACTTACGTACCAACTGTAGGGCATTGTGGAGACACCGGAGGACAGTGTTATTCCGAATTAGGGGCTCCAGCAATAGTTCTGAAAAAGGCAACAACAAGAAACAAGTATGAGCCAAAGGCCCAGTAAGCAATGCACATGACTTATACAAACGAAAAGTAAAACGTCGCCGACAACACAGCAGCACACTCCGTCACCAATTTAAATTCAACTCGTGCGCGTCAACTAGTTTCGGCCGCACATTACAACACGACTACTTGAATTACGCGCGACAGATCGTCCTTCACACGAACATTAACCTCAATGTATTACTGAAGCTTGGTATCCTTCGCTCCTCAAAGCGTGTTCTTGTGAAGGTTGTTCGTCCCTGTTTCCCACTGCTAGATCACTGTTCTTCTGTGCCTTAGTTCCACTCATCCCCAATCGCTCTGCTATTACGTACTGGTGTATTTGATCGTGTTCACGTGAATGGTTGGGCTCGAAACTTGTAAATTTGATGGACACGATATCGAAATTTGCTATTAATTACCTCCATTTCGACTTCTTGTATCTTCGCACCTTATTACTGAGAAGCTCGCCATTACGACTGTCTTCCATTATAGACGCTCGCCGCTGAGGTTTTTTGAGGTATGTTGCGTCATTTTTGAGATTGCCGTGCTTTAACGCACAGTTGAACGGTCACCGTCACTGAGTTGGCGCTTTTTAGGTACAGTTTGTAGGCAGTTGTGGACTCCATTGTGAACGTACGAACCCTTGAGAAGCATCTTCTTTGGACACGTTCTTGGAGTGTTGTGCACAACTCTCGGATCTGAAGGCAATTCAGGAACGAGCGGCCTCAATAACGTAATAAGCAGCTTCAGATCGGCGGCCGTAGGGGACTTCTTGTGAATGGAATAGATGAGGCTGTTACTGTGGCCTTCACTACTACAACTGAATATGTTGTCCGCAGTACTCACATGAATCGTGCGAATTGCGTATCGCCTCAACAGATGAGGCTGGACACATATCCTTCATTACTTCGTCATCTTCGTCACCTTCAATTTAAAATAAACGTAACAAGATAAAGGACTACGAGGTTTCTCTGATGGAATAATTTCATTCTCCAGGGTGACAGGGGTAATAATGGAGGAAACGCCGGCAAAACTGATGCCGAGTCGTAGACGTTCACGCCGTATTCGACGATACATAGTGATACGACAATACAGCCTTCGCCCGGAACTCATGGCGAATCAAAAGTTTATTAACCAGATGGCTTTAGGGAGTATGAAGATCAAAAAATCAAACGCCTAGGTGAAAATTACTCTTCAGGACAAGCTGTAACAAGTCTTCACTTTATAATAGAATTAGGTTATATCACACAAACATTCAGGGTGACACGACATATTGTTATCTAAGATTATCCGTTAAACGTCACAGAAAACAACCGTGTGAAAATCAACCAAGCCAGAGGCACGTGACAATCAAATGACCCAGAGGTGTCGAACTTGCCTGAATGAACAAAATTTACTTTCGATTGGCAGCCAACTATTCCACAGTCAAATATTTATCCATTGCAGTGAAAAGTGCCATTCTCAGATTATTCGTAATCACTATTCAACCTCAAAAGTAGTCCCATGATAACGTGCCATTCACCGAAGTTTCTCACCTTTGGTTGGTCAGTGGAGTAGAAAAGATAGGCCAACGCCTTGCCCACTCTTGGCCAATTTGGCCGGGTCGGCCACATGTTTACCGGGTTGTTTAATTGATGTCGGAAGGTGGCTCTATGTTTCATTACTTTCCTTGAAAATCAACTACATTAATCGTATTTATTGGTAAATCAGCTATTGCAACCATTTCCCTTACTTTATTCAGTGTGAGCCGTGTAAATTTCCAAATGTCAAAATTAGGCGTTCTTCTGCTATAGTGTTTCTTCAGTAGCTTACACTCCTTATCACTTCTTGATACGCAAACAGTTGTCTTGCTCCGACCAAACTAAGAACCATCTGTTTGAGTTAGCACAATTCCACTTCATCGTCCGCTACTACTGAGCGGTGCCTGGTCGAATTTGTTGTACGAGCACATTTTTTGTTTAATTTCAGATTATTTCTCACATTCTATGTAAGAGGTTCGACTAGTGCCGCACTAAATCCATTTTCACGAGCGCCTTCTCATTAACTGTTTCGAAAGTAGATTACCTTCTCTGTCGTTGAACGTTTTGATGGGCATTTTTGGATCAACAGATTACGCGTAATTCCGTGTGAACTTGAACCGCTAACGAACGATTAAATAATTCCCCTCTCTTTTGTAACCGTTAACCGGATCTTTACGTGAGTTGTTTTGCGTCAGTTTTAATGGTTTTGTGAGTTATCCGTTGCCGGCCATTGTACCTTGCCTGAGTAATGTGTGCATCACCTTCTTCAGAGCTCGGCTCGTCGCTGTTGTTTTTGAACCGGTTGAACGTTCGGAGGGACTCTGTTGGGTTCGAATGCCGTAGTATATTATTACAGTTCATCCTTAGCCTGTTCGTCGCCAGATTTTAATTCATCGCTGGGAAACGAATGGTCTATGGAAACTGATAGGGTTGTCTGATTGCTTGATCTGATAAGTTGTTTAGTGGTACAGTGATACTGTGATCCAGTCGTTTTTGATTATCTGGGTTTGGTAGTTTATCGTTTTCTGCTGTTCAACGTCTTCACGGAAGGTCTCATACCGTTTACTTGTACGTTGTTCTTAGCCAACAATTTCACTCTCTAGGAACTGCCCGATAGTTTGACCGCCATTAGCGGCGCACTTCAAGGCTGACCATTTTCGCCCTTTTGTTTCAACTTTGCGGTAGATGAAATAATAGAGGACTGCCTCCGGCACTCACAAGATGCGTGCGTGAACCTCATCCCTAGTGGAAGGCTGGTTGTCTTCGGCCGCACCCACGACAGAGTGTCGCCGTTTGACAACTTTCACGGTGCACGAACAATGCTAGGCCCTGTTTTGTTTTCTGCTGAATACTTCCATATGCGCTTTGCGGCCTCAAATTACAAAGCGCTTCTACAAGATTGCTGTGACTACGTAGATTTATCGTTGGATAATGAAGACTTGGAGGTTGTTGACCGACATGTATACTCAAGGAGCTGCATCAGCAGCAACAGCGGACTCCCTGGTCTCCAGCCCTGGTGGCATTCTTGAGAAGATAATGAATATACCAATAGGTTGGTATATACTTCACAGCTAGATGGTCCAGTATTGGCAGTGAAATAATATAATGAAGAAATCAGCTCAGTTAGTGCAGTTTTCCTGTACACATGCTTAAAAAGTAGGTCGCGAAGTTCCGGATGGAATACCTCATTATAAACGTTGGACAGTTAACCGCTCGGTAAACATTGTCTACCGACCGACTTGAGCTATGGACAAATACTAAGTATTCAGTATGACCGTTACGATTCGAACATGTTCGAGCAACGCGTAGATTAATAGTGATCACCAAGTTCAGAACAAGATTTCGATCGAAGGTTTTACGGCACTATTTTGTGAGCAGTAATATATGCACAGCGGCCGGCTGCATATGTCAACTGTAACGGTCAGCATCAAGAGTAAATCAGTATACTGCTTAAAGTTGAGTAAACATCACAAAATGAATATAGAAGACCACCACGAAAGTCCAGGTGATAACACAAACAAAACAGCAGCTTCACCTCCGATGAAGCACGCCAAATAAAAGGAAGTAAGTTTCATTATGTCCTCCAACCAAGTAAAACAATGTGTGCAAGTAAGTTACAGTTATGTTACAACCTGAGATGGGTTTATATACAAAGGGGCCAGATAAAATATTTGGGGACAGAAAGCCTCCGGGAAACTTTTCCAACAGATCCAACAACCGCGCGATACAATGCATGCACGTTAGCGGCTGCTCCATTCAGTTGACTTAAGCTAAGAGCAACTTCTAAGTACGCAATATGCGTTCACACTGGTGACTGCTTCTTCCGATCTACCCGTATGTTTGTCTATATTTCAGAAATTTTGGAACGTTTGAACATGTTTGCTGAACCCCCCAGAAAACTTATCGGAGGCCGTTCAACGGAAGTCTCCTGGAACTCTCGTCCACTAGCCTACAGCATACATTTTATCCTGATTGTATTTGTACATTTTGCACTTTGCACCTTTCAAGGTTTTCACGTTGCCGAAGACTAGCGTCTTGGAAGGAGGTACAACGGTACTACCTATATCGGATCCCTTTCAGCACCCAACTGGCACACTCCGAAAGCATCGCTGTGGAGTTAACCAGTTATAAAGTCGGCTTAGGAAAATCCCACCAGCCCTCCGCTGTGCTCCCCATGTATTCATGAGGCTTCATCACGCATCATCACCAGTGTGACTCAAGACTGCCTCCTTCCTATGTCAAGCTAAACACATCACGGTCATCACCCATACGAACGCAGGTCATCATGGGCAGTCTTCTATGGAATGGCTTGACTAACTCGGAAGTATACAATGTCCTCAGCTACCATGCCACATTCACCAGCTTATGCACTGAGTCCGGCAGTTCACGTTATTTGCACGTTGGGTTAGTCCGAACCTATACTGGTGCAGCAACACAAAGAGAACGTTGTGGTATTATGTCTTTTGTGTATGTAATCATAGCATCGGGAGTGCTCCGTACAAAACCACAGTGGGTGGCCCGCACGCCAGTACCCTCGTACCCATGATAGAAGATAGCCTATCGCCACCCTTCTGAAGGAGGTTTGCATAGTTATCTGCGATCAGGTGACTACTCTGAGGATCCGGGCTGCAACCACGTTTTCTTGCTCGTCTGTTTGGTATGCATGATTCTTTGTACGTCCGTTATAATAGGCTTTGTAGCAACCCAGTGGCACTTTTCAACCGTGCAGCTAATTGCGCAGCAAATGTTTGTTCTTTCCCTGAAGACTAAGCCATAACATCATTCATCATGGTCATCCAATCTGAACCTTGTGAGTGTTGTTTGACGCACCCGAAGGTTTCATGTGTTTTTCGCCTGGCGCGCTTTTGAGTGCCGCCGAATGGTGTGGAGCCCGCCTTGCGTTCCTCCTCCCTCTAGTCTTGGTTGCTGTCGCCGGTCCAAGACAAGACAAGAGCTGACTACTAATCACATGTTCAGATATTGCTGGAAATATCCATTTCATTTGCAGACCCTACCGTGTTCTCATATTCGTTGCCTTTGGAGACAAAGTTCGACAGCTCTTCCGAAACGACGTCCAAAACCATTAGTGTACAAGGATCGAGCGCACACCCACTTGTCTACTACTACTTAGGTTATGGAGAACGTATCAGCATGCACAGAAAATAGGTGTTGCTCCTTTCAGTTAACTTGGGCTACGACCAATGTCCATGTATGCATCATGCGTATATACTGTCGTCCGTTTCATCCGCTCCTGTCCCATTTGTTCAATTTGCGCGGAACAAAATGGCTGTTGCCAATCGGGCATCCAGAATATTTGCACCGGAATACCAAGGAGACGCGCCCAGAGATGTGAATGTTTCATTTGTGGGGATTTACGGAGTTTCCGGGCTCCATTTTCCGATTCCAAGCCCGTCTTGATCACAAAGTGATCTGTATGGCGAGAGAAAATAAGAAGTGAAATTCAACAAGAACCCCCAGCGTTGGTCTAACTACATCGTATTAAATGTACGCCTTCTCCAGATTACTAGTACGATGGATCTCACCCAAGACAGGCAAGATAGACAGGTGGTTATACACGCATGAACCGGGGTATCAGCCAACCCTTCACGTGCAACTCAAACATTCCTAGAACGGAATTACCAAAAATAGCACATTCCCATAGGTATGCTGCCACGGACGTAGTTAACCCGCATTTTCTCGCAACAGGGCAGGACATTCTGTCAGTTGGAAGGACCTCCCTTAAGCAGCAGGTGGCTGCCTGATGGCCCGTTATCGGATTAAAAGACATAAAAATTGGAACCAGTCACCAGCAAGTCACGTTGACATGGTCGGACCTCCATAGACTTGACTTACCTCTGACAGGAACCAAGATCCACCAGTTAAAGAATTTTAATTATGCACCTCCTCCTTGCATCTTGACGGCGCATAGTTGAGGGCTCATCTTTGGATGTCATGCGTTGTGTTTTGGGGTTGATTCATTTGGTTACTTTGGTTTGGCCTCTCTGACAAACCGGCAGTCTACCTGGAACTCAGGGATGAGGTAGTGTGTGGCTGATGAAAAGAGGACTTTTTCAACCCACGACCCCTGTGTTGATAGTGGCGTAGGAGTGAGCGCACGTTGAAATTGCTGCCATTCGTAGTGTCCCAGCTACTGGTCTACAGGCGCTGGTGTGTAAACGCTTTAGCAGTTTGGACTCCAAACGGAGGTTTATAATTTGTGCCGAGCAGACGTCACAATCACGTTAAAACGCAGCAGTTACCTGATACTGGAAGGGATGGAAGTGTGCAAGGACATGAAAGGTACACAGGTTGATAGGCTGTCATTTTTGAAAATGTATCGATACCAACACCCATAAAATAATCAGACGAACCTTCAATCTCAAACCGGAAAACCTATGCTCCCTCACTTCATACGTTACACTGGAAGGCAAGGGAGTATGCTTAGGTGGTCAATCCATCATAGAAGATGTGATCTAGAACGCCAGCCGCGCGTCAGAAGTGTCCTAACAGACATTCAGGGTTTGTTTTGTAAAATGAAACTGCAAGACAGCCTTTAGGCTGCCATACTCCTGTATGTTATCACTACCTTCCAATCTGTGTCCGTTATGCCAGGGAAGATCTGGGAATACCTCCGGCTACACTCTATCCCGGCACATTTTGAGGGGGATTACAGCATCGCTGTGAACTGCTTTACCTGAAAGCTTGTCCCAAGTATTCACTATCCGATGGCTGTAGAAGTTTGCTCGTAAATCTAAACGGGCCCTACCTTTCACCAATCGGGGATTGTGACCTCTGACGATGGCTTCTTGACCCACTTGTTCATATATATATGGGCTTCGTGCCGATTATGCCTTTCGACGTTCTGACGGTCTCAGTAAGGTCATCTCTCATTCTCCGTCTTTCCATGGAGTAAAATCTGGGCTCCTTTAATCGGTCCCGATAGAATTTGCTCTTGAATACTACTATCATTCGCGATGCAAGTTGTTGTATTCTCTCAATGCGCTAGACATATTTACGTAAGCGGGATGCCCACACATGCACGCAGTACTCCAGATGAGGCCAACCATGAATTTATACAAAGGCAGAAGAATTTCCGGTTGCCTGTTAGGCAAAACTCTTTTGAGCCTAAACAGCCCACCGCGGGCTCTGTGCACAGCCGCTGTACATTGAGTTGGAAGCTTAAAATCGTTTCCGTGGACTGAACTGAACCGAAATGAACTGATCACCACTCCCAGGTTTTGAGCTCCTTCTACGCATTCAGTGAAAGATGAACCCCGAGAATCGGACACTTCTAGAGGCCCAGAGCTTCGTTTAAGACTTGGCATTTGGCGGCGTTCTGTGGAAGGTCAAACTTAGAAGGCCACTCTAATACTGTCCTGAAGTACTGTATTGAGGCAGCTGCGTTTATTGACCTTGATACCTTAACATCCCCAGCGAAAACGATGCACGGGCTACCTAGCTCATTCACATTTAACATGAACTACATAGAGGACAAACACTTGCAGGAAGTGATCGGAAGGTTCTGTTTGAAATATTTTGAATAAATGCAGATTATCACTCCCAATTCTGTTGAACGTCAGGTTGATGGGAATATTTTTCAGGACTGCGATTGTTGGTTGGCAAGCTGATCATCAATTCATGACTGGGTGTAAAATATATTATCATGATGCCAGTTCCGAGGTTCGTACACCCAGCGTTTCCCCAGCCTTATATCAACGCGGATCGGAAGTGACAGTGGGAAGACGGTGGATCTGGAAACAAACTTTGTTGTTTTTTTTACGCACCGTTCAGAAGCTGACTTCAACGCAACGATTATGTGCGTTAGGGAGTTCGAAGTGAGAGAACCTTCAGCACAACCGCACGACAGCCGCCAGAGAGGAAAAATATGGACGGAAATTCCAGTCGACCTTTAGAATTCAAACAAGCGTCATACTGGCTAGGCGGCGTTCCCAACGGTAGTAGCTAAAATATTGTTATCCCGCTGAATGTAGCCTACAAGAGTAGAGATGGCGCGATATGACTGAAATCAAAGTTAGTAGTTGGCAGTAACTTTACATTCACAAGGTAATGTGAACCGGCGCGGTGGTACTGGCAGGACAATTCTCAGGTCGCAGGGAGTTTAGGATTGTGGGTACGTCGAAGATGATCCCACTACGATATCCTCCAGTGATAGACAGGCAGCTCGGGTTAATATATTTCCGTATAACTGTTCATATGAATACCAAGCGACCGCAATGGAGTTGGGAAAATTGCAATGGGACGAACAGAATTAACTTCTGAAGGTTCTCAGTGACAGAGCCGGACATAAAATACATTTTTACGCCATCCCATATGCACTAAAGGTGGGAACGGCCGTATGAAAATGTCACTTGCAACCATTCCTAGTAGCAATATTCCCTCGGTCAATATCTACCCGGAATCATGCGAAGAAGAAAAAATTATAGACCTTGCATGGACAATGAAGCTGGAAACATTGTCATACATGTTACACTGTCAAATATGTTAGTATTCTTGTTGAAATACAATGCACACATCATATGGTCGTCTATTTCTATTTCGAAGAGATCTTCACAACGCCGCAAAAACTGATCGTCCTTGGTCACGAAGGTCACGTACTTCACCTCAGAAATCGCTACGAACGCATTTGTAGGGCTTGAAGAAGTAGGCTAACGCATATGATTAGTTGTGTTCGCAAACATGGTGGAATGTTGTTTGTCACCAAACCGGCACTACTGCCACTTATTTCGTGAGTTTTACGTTCAGGCATCTGTGTATTCCCACATATTGTTTTCCAATTTATTAACGAGTTGATAGCGGAAATTTGGGCGTCAAAAGGGACTTTTCAAATTTTTTGTTAGATGCCACGCTGCATTTTTTGGGCCCAGCGTACACATTTTATCAAGTGTATTATTTGTGTCACTTCGGCTGTTCTCCAAAAGTTCTCATATTCACAATTTCGTTAGGAAGAACAATTGTCGGAATCATGTGTCCTCGATCAGGAGATCACATTGTTGTAGCCGAAATGATACCAGCGAATATCAATGTTAACGTCGGCGAGACAACGAACATCAAAGTTGGGCATTACCTCTCAGGTAACGGAGCATTCCTTTGCGTCCCACCTACCAGCTCCACCCACGCAGGGTCAATAAGCAACAAACTGGGCAGTACATGGGTTGTCAATGATAGAGTGGGTAATATCGCCCATGTTTGCACTGTTCCATATGGACCGCAGATAGAAGCAAATACGTGATAACGTCAGCTGCATTCGTTGTTGGAAGGACAATTCGTTGACCTGTTTCTACCCGAAATACTGACAAGAAAACAGGCTGGCCACAGAATCAACACGGACAACTAACTCACGAACGTGATGGCACAGCTTCTATTGGAATCTGCTTTTATGTTTAATGTGAAGTGTTTTGCAAACTCAATGAGGTCGGACACGGCAAATTCATTTATAGCTCCTAAACCACAAAAAAATTAGCATTTCTGTGAGGTTAAAGTATGTAATCCACCATGAAAATTCCGTCGGAAGCATTTTCAGAGCACAAAGTCGATCATAAAGGCCAACATAATACCTTTATCACAAAAGCGGGACATTTTTCTGAACGACAACGCGAATATGAGAAATTTTTGGGAATAGCCCATGTTCTTCATTGTGACACAAATACTATATTTAATGAACTTTATATACTTGACCCGGAAAATTCACTTTAAGAAAAATATGAAGAAGCGTTTTCGGCGCCCAGATTGCCACGTTAAATTCACTTCAGTCTTTAAACACAATATGATGAACTACGCAACCACTCAGCTGCTCCATCCATTTTGTCTACTCACAATAGGTGACTTTTAGGTAGTTCATTAGAAACTCCGGTTTTCAATCTTTTCAAAAACATATCGAAAGCGGGATGCACGCCGACATGACCATTGAAATGCCTCTTTGGAATGTTGTTCAAGCTCAATACCTGCGAAAGCCATAACAGCCCCTTTCACAATATCCAACGGTAGAAGTGGCAGCTTGTCTTCGAATCGGTTAATTGGCGAGCGTTCGTAAAAATGGACCTGTGTGGGAACTCTCTCACAAGGTCTCGCTCAAGATTCGACGAGTTACTCAATGACAATAATTCAGAACACCACGAACAGCGCAGTACTCTCAATATATTGCCACGACCGAGAAGCAAAGTAATGTACAGCCAGCTAACGTCCTGCGTGTAGCGCGCGGAACGGAAAAGTGAGGAATTTCTACGACAGAGGAAATAGGGGATACAATAGGGCTAAACAAACATGCCTCATCGAGGCGTCAAATTGTACAGCAAAATAGCAACAAAAATCGAACTGTTCTATAAGGTCGCTACACCTGGTGCGTTGTCAATCGAATAAGTATGCGAGAAAATCAGTTATCTTACCTCAAGTGCAAAAAATGCTCAAAAGTCGAACAAATAATATGCCCGTGCAATGGAACGGACAACTCGGTAATGCTCAGTACTTGTGATAATACGGCGGGTTTGAGTTCACATAAACAAACCGCAGTTGGCTGAGTCGGAGCAAAACGACTACTTGCGGATTGTTGTGTGTTGGGAATTCTAAGTTACTCCCAGAAATATAGAAGGGAAATATTTTTTAGGGCAGTTGGAATTTTACGTGCTCAGACTAAGCAACATTGGGGGAAATTGTGACCGTAGGTGAAGAAAGAAGGAAGGTTATCAACGCGGTTCATTTGAAGAGAATAACAAAACGTAAAGCCACCTTTCAATAATAATGAATCAAAGCACAGCAGTCTTAGAAAGGTTCAATACAGCTCAATACAATCAACATCGAAGTCATCCAGTGGTCATTCTGGCCGTCTCGACGGGCGGTCGTTTTAGTCAAGCCACAGGCGGTTCTTCTATTCATTTTCATGCGCCGCAAACCTTCACCAAACGCAAATGGCTTATGGAAAGAAGGGTAACGGAGTGTATCATCATGCGTTTACCCGTTCATCCAGCGAAACTGGCCGCCATAGGTCACTTTGTAGGTGGTTATGGGGCGCTCAGTTTCAGGTGAAGGTTTCTAAAGGAGACAGGTGGGCGCTGAGCTTCCTTCGGTGGGACGATTACTCAATATCTGGCCCACCTGACACGTATAAGTTTATGGCCCACCATTTCGGGGCTACTTTTTCCCCTTTATGCGCGTCGCATACGTTCAAGAAGGGCGCGATTGACAATAGGTTTCGACTTAACAAACTGGCCAGTCAAATTGTAGACGATAATTTTCGCGATGACAACGGCCCGGTTCTTGAGACGCACATATCCGATCTCCAACTAATTCGCAAATATCCCCAGGGCTATCAGTTGCGACAGGTTTTGTCCAGGTAAAACCGGCGGATATTTCTTGGCGAGAAATCTGCTGTGGTTGTTCTCAAGAAATACACTCGTGGCTGAAAGGCCCGACCATTTATGTAGGCTTGAGAACTCGTGGCCGCCCGACAAGCTGCTCAAATAGCATCAAGTTAAAGAACTGGAATTAAGAAAAGTGTTGACGGTTGCTAACATTTGTAGCGGGAGGTGGTACGTGAGGCCTGCTTCACGTTATTCACACCAGTGCACCCTACTCCGTGTGATGTCATAGTCAGTACGTTTCAAGGCTGACCGACTCTGTTTCATTATGCCGAGTCCCCTGCGTAGGGTAGAACTGAGTCTATTGTGTTAACTTATTGTTCGACTGCTGCAGCAGAACGTTTTTAGCGAAAACTATATAATACACTCTAAAAGTCAACGGGACACGTTGGCCCGACTGAAGCGTGTCACCATAAACGGTGTCTCATTCCTCGGTAGAAGGATCTCCACCCGACCATCTCATGGTACTTGAGTGATGATGATGCCGCTTCGTGGTGTTGTTACAAATACATTCAGGAACTGTCATAAGAATGAAGGAAACCAAGGAACTAGTCACATTCTATCGTCCATCCGAAGGATGTTTTGGGATGCCAAAGTCATGGTTAGTGAAAGCCGCGGTTAAGGTGTGTGAAGTAGGCAATTTTGTCAAGGAAGCCATGCCAAGAAGTGATGGGCCCGCTTCTTGCCGATTGCACAACAGCCGGTGGCGCCTCATTCATAGTTTGTGGCGTAGAGTATTTTGAACCCCAGAGTGGGATGAACAATAATAAAGGCTACGACTGTCTCCTTACCGGTTCATGGACAACTGCTGTACATATGGAAGTAGCACAGTCGATGGCAACAAACATATTTTTAATGGCTTTAATGAAGCTCATTGGCCGTCGAGGCGTGCTGAAAGTCATGCGCAACGACAAAGGGTCCAACTTCGTAAGCGCGGACTCACAGCTGACGGGAAAACAATTTCCCTACGGTCAAGACAGAATCCACCGGACTTCAGCGGTCCGTGGTGTCGATTGACATTTTGATCTCTCTGTTGCCAGTCATTAGGGTGAAACACAGAAGCGCATGATTAGCGCATTTCGACTGGTCATATGGACTGTCGTACGGCAAAATATGGTATCAGACGAAACTCTCTAGATTTACTCGATCGAGGACAAGAGAATCCTGGAAGACAGAACCTTTGTTTCAGTCTATACTGATTGGAGCGGTCCCTCGGTTTTGACATCAATCCCTGGACTGCCATGCACTCACCTTCCCCTGCAAGACAGTTGCACAAGAAGATGGAAGCAAGCTGAGTACCTGGATGGTTTTTTGGAAGTGCTGGGTCAAGAAATATTTATGCTCCGTCCGGGTTTACTATAGGTGAATCAAGGTTAAACGAAACGTTGAGGTTGATGCCCCTGTCCGACTGATTGGGAGTCTTCGACTCGGTGGCGCATAGCCAAAGGTTGGGATAAATAGATTAGTAAAGGATGCCGGAAATCACGTCTGCAAGGTTTACTTGAGAAAAAACGGCCCACTCAGGAGCGACATGATGTGGTGAAGAGGCGTTTAATAAAGCATGATCTTTTTGTCTAACTCGCTGGTTGCCGTGACACGCACGCGCTCATTTTTATGCATCGGAATTCCGGTCCACAGCACAACTTCACTTTCTGATCACACGTTGTGCGCATATCTGCCCGGTTTGTGTATGTGATCTGCATCTTCCACCGGGGATTTTTCTTACTGCCACTCCTCGTCCACTGGAACGACCTAGCTGGGTGATTGCTCATTCTGTCGTCCGTGTTGTCTGCAATACATCTACGGTGAGCTTTGGCCATCGTTCACAACGGTGTGGGGATATTCCATGGAATACTGGAGTAATCGCGCCCTCGATCTGGCCTACCATCCCATTTTGCCTGCCCTATCTCGTCCGTCGGGCCCATCTCGTTGAGTGCCTGGTTGTTCGCCGCTCGTGTTGTCCGCGATCCGCTCACTGTTGGTTTCTGAACCTGCCTTGTCGTCGCGTTAAAGACTTCCGCCAAAAGTTAAAATATTGGCCACTCCGGTTTGGTAATTGTTGTGACCCCTCAAGAAAATAGGCAGGTTCGTTCTCAATGTAATGGAGCGCGTGACAGGAATCGACCTCTGCTTGTTGTTATAATTAACACAGAAATCTTGGTCCCGAACAATACAGGAATTGGTCCGTGATTCTTTCTCAAAACGTGTGCGACAAAGGAGAAAAATACAAAATAATTATATCGAGTGTAGCGACCAAAAAACTACCCCGGATCACCGAGTAAAACGCCAGTTACCGCAAAATATAGTTACGGTCACTAATGAGTATAGCGGAATGGAAAGTCGGACGGGTAAAAAGCTAGCCAAGGTGACTTCTCGTTCGTCCTGAACAGTTCCGCTAACTACAGTTGAATAAATCGTTTTCTGTCCTGCGGAAGGAGGCGGTTTTGAAAGAGGAAATGGACGCCCTAACAGTAATCCACCACGATAAGATCTAAGTGCCCTCCCGAAGGGACGCAGGATAGTGACGTCGGCAGCGCATAAAGTTCAGGGGCAAGCAGATCCCGTCACGGTACACAAGTAACCTGCAGTTACCCGAGTGCTGGAAACCTATGCTGGTTTCAGGGGTCGGTGGTAACTTGACTGTCTGCGTTAAGTGCCTGAGGACTGTTGTGTGTTTGATTGAAAGTCAGTGACCACACTCCTCGTTTTTATTCATTCCTTCCTCGCTCTTCCGACTTCTTACATTCGTAATCTTCTTGGTAGTGACTGCGAGCATTTCTTGGGTCAATGCTGTCGGTAGGACGAAAGTACCTATGAGATCTTCGGGATAACTTCGGTTTTTAAACTACAGAAATTATAATTTACTGGCGTGTTTCAATTCCAAAATTCGTCGAATCCTGTTGCACGAAATTATTCTGTTTTAATATTCCGGAGACGCAAACAAGAATTGTGCGCAAGTTCAATTAATGATTAATCCGACGAAATTGTGAAATTACGTTAAATTACAAAATTGACATTCGGATTTAGGGGAGTTCAATGTTATCAAGGTGGAAGAATATCCTTTTCTCAAAATCTAAGTCTAGTAAAGCATGAAAACTTGATATACATTCCGACGAAAAAAACGATGTTAGGTCAGAGGGAAAGAGCTTTTTATAAAGCTTAAAACATAAGATGTTATGACAATTATTGTTCAATGTAGCATTGTGTTCCAAAAGTAAGCACGTCAGTGGTATTTTCTTAGTCATATTTGTCATCCATCACCAATCATTGCCACCGGAAATGTAAAATTTTGCGGCAGAATTAAGGCAAATATGCCGTTAACGCATACAAAACGAATGAGAAGGACTCAAAAAAGCACTTGTGAGACAGTCAAAAAATACCTGCAAGGCGGTCGAGTTGCCTGGTTGGTCTACGGATACGTAGTGAACGAGAAGGTTCTCATATGAGAAATATCTAGTTACTGCAACTTAATGAAACAGTCGACAGTGTAGCCACTTCAGCGTGAGGTGCGCGTGAATGTTGGCAGAGTGACTTACCGAATGAACGAAACCAAACAGCACTTTCTGTCTAAAAGCTTGTAACTGTTTCGTCCGTTTGTCCTACTTTACGAATGAAGCAAATAATACTTTATGATTAGGTACTTATAACTGCTCCATCCACTTGTCCTACTTTGCGAATCGAGCAAACAGTCACACGCAGTTAAACGCATCGCTTGATCAACGAAGTCACTGGGAACGAACACGTATAAAATCCGATGCAAATTATGTATTTGGAACCTGTGTACAAAGGGGTACATACTACTTTCGGCTTCCTTCAGCATAGGATATCGCCGCTGGTTCGCATGAATTTCTGGTGTCCATTCTGATGACTGAAGGCGTTCACAACATAAAGTTTTCATCATTTCGTTCATCAAATTTAACACCTACAACATGTGTACACGCGTGAAATAACTCGGTGTGGATCCATATTTTTTGAATGGCAGTGGCTTGGCAATCGCTGGGGTGCATCCTCTTTTTAACTGTCAGTTTTCACTTCCCAGTCGATTAGTGGTGAGGTTGCCGAAGTGAACAGCACCGCTTCTTGCACGATTGTCCACTTAGGTTTGATATAAAGCCAATTACATAGCACATGACTCACAAATTTCCTATCGGTTTGGCTGATGATATCCAAGTCACGTTTGAACCGGCAACACAGTATGTAACAGTACAACATACTGTTGCCCACTATTTGCTGTAGCCATTCGACAAAACGGATACCAATTGCTAAAAGAGTGAGGCTTTTAACAAACATGAAAAACAAATGTTATTCACTCACACGCTTTCGGATGGCGTCACATACATGAAAGTAACAAAACATGACATCACAACCGAACACCAAACGGGTTGCCCTCGTTTGCGTAGCCATACTGTCAGCCACAAACGTCTTCCCCGATATGTGTTCACCCACCATATATCGGGAAATTTCAAACAGCCCATGCAATGAAGCGTACCTCTCACTACGCGCGTACCTTTCCATCAACGGTCGGCCGTGTCCCATGCAACTTGTCACCAGAATGCGGATGCAACTTCAAGCTTTAGAAGTACCAGAAAATGTTTCGCGACAGATTTGTGCCTGTTTGTATCGTGCGCGGCATCCATGGTGACAACATGCGGAAAACGTTAAAATAGTTTACGTTTTTCTTCCTGAGCGAAGCAGGTACGCGTATATTTGTTGCCTTCATCTCGGACAGTACGCAAGAAGCATTTTGCACTGATCTCCGGAAGCACTTCCATGAGCCTCCCGGATGCAAATGACCATACGCAACAACCTTATCTGATATTGCAGGCTTCAAACGGTGTCGAATATATCTGTTGTCAGCAATTGGGATAAAATTTCCATAAACATTCGGGACGCAAACATTGATATCAGCGGTTCGCGTATAATAATACAAAAGTCTAGAGGAATCGTTCAATTCACAGACGATGAATCTGCGATTTGTATTATAAAACGCATATGCCATAGGAATAGATGTGCCCCAACACGAACGACCTCAAAACAGACTGCCAGGTCTTCGGAAAAAGTAAGATCGTACTTGGGGAAAACGCGTTTCGAGGACTACGGTTTGAAGGTCGTTCAAAAGGCAAGACAGCCATTTTGGCGCAAATCCACAAGTTTAAATATATTTAGAAATTTTAAACTCGGACTTTCAGGCACAACACGTACAGTATATCAATTGTAAATAAGCGACGCTAATGGGAACCTAGGAATACATCGAATAAGTCCCAAAAGTATTAGCTTCGTGAGCAAATAATTTCCACCACTTTTATGAAAACAACCCGTGGCAATTGTCCGTTTCACGGGATTCGCATTGAAGGTCGTTCGAAAGGAAAAACGGTCCTTTTGGCGCGAATCCTCGATTTGTAAACATTTTTTCGAAAATTTAAAATCTGCATTTCAGACAAAGTACCCACAAAACATCAATTGCAAATAAGTGCCGTTAATAGAAAAATCGGAATGCATCGAATAAGTCCCAAAAGTATTAGCTTCGTGAGCAAATAATTTCCACCACTTTTATGAAAACAACCCGTGGCAATTGTCCGTTTCACGGGATTCGCATTGAAGGTCGTTC
>LUCH01005957.1:16862-29437 GCA_013368495.1 Paragonimus heterotremus | reverse complement strand
GGTTGACAGGGTGCAGAGAGGGCAGAGAGGAAACCATGTCACACGAAGGGGGTATGCCATACAGGGGAAATTAACCATGTTGCTGTAGAGTGCACGTTGTAAAAGTACGTATGTTCATATAGAAAGAGAGGGAATAAATTTGTCGATTTTCATAATGATATATATATATATATATGTATACATATATCAGACCATGTGGATTCAGATATATACATGTATCATATGACCATGTGTATACATATGTAATATTATAATATTACATATGAATATTACATATGAATATGGCCTATGCCATACTTATAGATATATACATATATGTTATGTGTTTATGGACGTTTTTCCGTATTTTTTCTACGTATGTGCCCACACACTCAAATAGCACGCCCCGTATGGTCCCGTAGGGGACCCCGGGGGACCTTTGTGGACTGGTGGTGGGTAAAAATGGGTTTTGATTGATGTGCCCTCAGTGGGACTCATGGGAGCAAAATGAATGCTGGCCATGAAATCGTTTTAGTGCATGAAAGTCCACCTAAGAATCCAATATCTCTCAACTACTACGCATTATTCTTATTCTTATCTTATCATATTAATGCTCTACCTCATCCACAGTGCTTTCTAATCGATCGGACGACCCGATAATGCAAGGATACAAACAACAATGAAATGGACCTGTAATTTAGGTGCACGTATTTCAGTTGTCTGAAACGTGAGATTAAAGGAAATGTGATGACCGGTAGTATAAAGACGTACAGAATTATGTACTACATGTGACTCTCGCTCGTAATTTCTGCCGCATATTGCTAAAATCCCGGTTCTATTGTGGAAATGGGTATGCAGCATATGAATCTGAAAGCAGATATTTAAATATATACATATGTTTGCGCAGGCACCAATAACGTATAACATAGTCTTCTATTATTCAATGAAGGTATGAAAAATAGGCACAGAAACCATATCCGTCGCATGAGGAATACAGAATCATATACAGACAATACAAATAATGCTTTTCTTACAGGCGATGTGAGAGGTGGCGGTAACAAGATAAACAAGCAGATCGCTGGAGGATCGGAAAATGGGGACAATTTACTAAATCGCGTATATGAGACTGTAGTGGACGTAAACACTATAAAGAAATTAGGTGTGAATACGAGGCTAAATGGGATAAGAACGGGAGCAACTGACTCAAAATAGTTCGCAATTGTGTTTTTTTGGGGTTTCACTACAGTGAACGAAGGTTATCAATGAACGCTATCTGTCATGTTGCTCCAAAGAGATTTTGGGTTCAAATTAGAGATAATTGTGACGACAGATAAATTGTAAGATATGCTGAAATCAATGGTGGGTTGCCTTAGCCAGTAACTCTTCATAAATCAGTACATAAGAAACAACAAATGCAGAAAGAAGACAGAACTCGCGACCTTGGAGAAAGATTTTGTATTATTGATTCATTCGATTCACATTGCTTAAACATCAAGTGTACAGAGGAATTTGAGGAGAATGGAAAGTGTGAAGATCAATAAAAAGAATGGGGTTCAAAATACTGTAAAAGCGCAACGAAACGAAATTGCGTTTCATGAACTTTCTACACTTTCGGTAAATAGTTGACACCGATAGGCGATCTTTTATTTTCTGTTGAACATAATCAATATTGCGCAAAAACACAACGACACCCAAAAACAGACCAACACAGCCTACTAAGTTCTAAGTCAAACCAATCTGAGCGTAACAATTCATGATGGATTAATGCATTAAAACGAAACGAGGAAGTCGGACATAATAACATGTGGGCACTAGCATAAACAACAGGAATGGGAACATTGCAAGAAATATACAACATAAGATTATGTCTTGTGCTTACCATTTAAAACCCACTCAGATACACAGCTCCATTTCGCCCCTGAAAGTCCCCATTTTGCCCCACTAACAATAGAGCTTGTGCTGCTTGGGCATATGGGCTGCTAAGCAGGCGAATGTCTGTGTATCTCTGGATGTACGTTAAGATATATTCAGGGTACATGTCATTAGGCTGAGTGCAAACACTAGTTTACGGGAAAATTAAGTATATCATGTTTTATATTTTTTTAAGCAACATTATCTGTAATGTTTTACTTAAACCTGGTAAAACATTCATATCATTGAATTTTCAGACATTTTTATATGAAAAGATACCAAGCTGGCTTTAGTAGTTCCGTAATGATATTGTAATGTATAGGCCGACAGTTTTCAGTGTGACTGTTTGTAGCACTTGTGCAACAACTTTCAGCAACGTGGAAACACCAAAGGGACAGTGTTATCGCTATCAATCGACGGGGTTGTCCATAGCTACATGATCGTAGTCTGTGAGCGCAGTAAGTTACACCAAGCTTCCTAAGTTTACGCCTATGTTGATCGGGGCGGTTATAATAAATTACTGCTTATCGTCTCTGAAGCAAGTTTCAAGAGACCATTTAATAACGCCGAATGTGAGCGGGATGATTGGAAACGCTTCTGTTGGAGTTGATTCAGCGATTGATACACGAGTTTGAGGCAGAGGCCCAAGGGTCCCGGATCCAGTCGTTTCTTCTTGTTCAGTGTCAAACAGGTGTCTCATTATCTGAGAGGTATTCAGTGAAAACGGGGGTAGCACCGCTCTTGGGAATTACAGTAAATATCAGAAAACGAACTAAGATTACTCGCAAAAATGGCTTTTTGGACAATGAGAATCAAGTAATGATTTGAAACCATCGCTAGAAGCGCTACCGACGACCTCAGCAGGATGACTGTTCTAGAAGTTAACAACCCTGTAATTAAAAAAACTGTTGCCTAAGAAAAGTCCGAGAGTGAGGCTTGAATAGTCTCCTGTCATGTCCTCGTCGATCGTCATCATTTGATACGGTGGAGAACTGGTCAACGAAGT
The DNA here is from genome assembly GCA_013368495.1 of Paragonimus heterotremus. Classification (NCBI taxonomy): domain Eukaryota; kingdom Metazoa; phylum Platyhelminthes; class Trematoda; order Plagiorchiida; family Troglotrematidae; genus Paragonimus; species Paragonimus heterotremus. Next base: position 26,541 of record LUCH01005957.1, on the reverse strand, counting down.
CTACTCTAAGGAGGAAGTGTGTGAAATCTGAATCACCGCGGAGTCGTCGAAATTCAAGTCGACATAGATCGAAACTTCCAAGTCGAGATTCGTATGCGACATTTCTAAGGTCGGTGACCAGTTTGGTATCCACGTGCTGGATACGCTCCACAGCTAAGATGTCGTTCTTTAGGCCGATTTAAAGGACTTGATTAGCATACTTGAGGAGCGGTCTTATATGAACCCCGCAAAGTGTTTGAAGCGCTCTCATGTCTATGCGGGAAAGTGCGCTTAATCATTCCGAGAGAGACAAACCCCTTTTTGCCGCCATCTCGTGGTGATGTGCAAAAGATGTGTTAGACGAAAACCAGATGCCCAGATTTTTCTTCAGATCGATTTTCATGATATCTACTGTGCCGAATGCACTATGAATCACAAAGGCGTTGCCGGGGTCGCCACCGAGTGATATATGTGCGCACTTATTGTCATTTAGTGGGAAACTCCAATCGTCCGAGCAGTGTTTGATCGCGTCAAGATCAATCTGTATTGCACTGAGATCAGCATCATCGGCATAAAGGAGGGCGTTGCTGGCAATATTTTTCAGAGGGTCGTTGATGGATATCAGAAATAACAGAGGACCTAGCACCGATCCTTGGGGAAAACCCGCAGAAATGAGAGAGAGAAATGAAAGATCTGATCCGGTTTTAACCCTAAAAGTTCTATTATCTAGAAAAGGGGCAATCTAGCGAAGAACCTCTCCTTGAATACCATAGACTCCCAGTTTTTTTCGGAGGGTGAGGGCGTGTGGGAGACAGTCAAAAGCCTTGACACAGCCAACTAATATAGCATCTGAGATGAATCCAATGCTTTTAGTCAAACTATCGTCAAACTATCCACGAAAACATGCGTATTTTTTATGCATTACCGGAAGGGAGCTATGCTGGGTAGAGGAAAAAAGATGGTTTGATAATAAGTGCTTGAGGATGGCACGCTTCTATAGCCGCTCCTTTATCTTACACGGAATGCTAATAAGACTGATTGGCCAACAGCTGACTGGAGTGTGCCAGTCGCCCGCTTTAAATATGCGGATACAAATAAAATCGTACAGTCTGGATTTATATCTGAATTAACCAACATAGTATTGTAAAATCAATCTATTTTCACTGCATAGTATACTAAGTCGCAATTCACAGGTATGCATGATATCATGCATCTTATACGTAAAACGGCAGCTGAGGGTGAATACTGTATACTTATTGAACAGAACACATAACTTGTCCCGTATAACGTTATAAACGGCATCTACACGGATTACTAACCAGGAAGGTTGAAGATTAGTTATCGGCGAGCGAGGAGTCTGGAAGTGTATGGTTCCTTGGTTCGTGCAGCGTTGTGTCATGATATGCGAGGAGACAAACACACGAGGTACATGGTGTGAACTTCCATAACAACCCACGTATAATATATAACCATAATGTTTGGAACTGCTTAATACATCTTGCCACAAACCGGTCACTGAAATATTCAGGTTTCTATGATTTCATTTGTTTCTAAGGGGTGCGGGCCTGACCAGAGTACACTGTGGTTTGAGCCACCGTTCACCGCAACAGTAACATGGCATATCCTAGAAGAAGGAATATCAAAAAGTATATATTATCTCTAGGGGCTTCATTTCAAGAACGCCATATTTTTAGTTGGCAAGGTTGCTTCCCTCTAAATGACTAAATCTAGTGGGCAACCGTCCTGCTAACTAACGGTAGTGAAGCGGGCCCAGACGAAAAAAAAAGAAAAGCATGAATACGCTTGCGAAATAGAGGTGCACGTGGGGTCATAAATGAAGGTGTTGGCTACAAACATCAAAATTCCTTGTAAAATATCATATGAATTTCGACTGGCTAGAGGGACTAAACTTATAACAAAGGCAGCATACCACTGCGATTGTTCTGTGACGGTGCTGGTAACCGAGATTATCAACGCGAGAAACAAACGGGGATTAGAGAGTCCGGTGTAACATGGCTTTTGTTCGCATGTTTCAGATATCTTGATGTCGGATATTTGAGTGCAGTTTTAGGTGCTTTCAGTGATCAGACCTCACGAGTGTTCTTTGTTGCATGGTTGTATGGCATTCAAGTATTGGTGTGAACCACTAGTTCGTTGGTGTTTATGATGCTTTTAATAGTGAGAATGGTTCACCTGTTGAAAGTTTTTAAAACGTTTTAGGGGTTAAAAGAGAAACACCGCTACTTTTCATACATTTGGTTGCGGGATGATTTGAGACCGTGGTTATGCTTGTAGTCATGAAAATAGGTTTTTTTCAACATTTCATACCTCGAAGCTAGTCAGACCAAATTGAATGCATCTGGCCATTTTCACATAATTAAAGAACCTTGTAACTAAACCATTGCTTACCACGTTGAGACGGTCACTACGTGAGGCATACCGTGAAGAGGACTAAAAAACACTTAGTGACTACAATGCAAATGACCTAATATACTAACCACTATCAATTCAACCGTACCTGTGCAGTCTTTAATCCCGCTAGACGGTCTCTGCAAGATGGGATTACAGAACCTATCAACATCAAGTCATACTGTCAACCCGACGTTCTCTTTTCGTCAGATTCACCGAGCCAAGAACAGGTAGTTTGCGGCCACAAGATGACGACTTTTAATCATTTTAGACGATCAGACTAGAACTGAATAATGCATTTTTATACTGAATGATGTGCTTTGATTAGACCTCCTGGTTGATGTAGACAACTACCGACACCATTATCAACCAAACCGCCACAGTTTCATTTGCTTCCTTATAATGATGTAATTATGTCATTTGTATAACATTGTTGACTTTTGAACTTGCTACTTGTGTTCGCCTCATCATGGTAAAAATGTTCCATGTAATTGTTGTGTTTGGTCTGAAGATGAACAACCGGAAAGGAGCCTGTTCGCTTCACCGTTTTATGATGGCTTCTTAGAGATTTTTTATCACTGAACGTATGGTACAGTCGCAACACGATGCATCTGTGTGCGTTCTTTACAAGAAGCTGAGCGTCTGTGCATTTGCGTTTTTTTCCAAGTAAACTAACAATCATCGAATTCAGCAATACGTCAGTGATTTGTGCTGGTGCTTATCTGCTTAAACATAGATGATCAAATTACAGACGAAGGCCAGTTGTAAGTCCGGGATCTAACGTGGGCATGCATGTACTACGGTCGTCTGCTTAGAGTCACTTTGCATTGCACAAATCATAAACGACATTTTATTATGTTGAGATCTATTTCATTTTATTATGGGGCGATCCTATCAAAATCGCGAAATAAACTTAAAGTTATTCAAGTTATCGTTTATTTGGGGATAGTTTGTAATATGCCATTAGCGCTCTGTGGAAGTTTTAGGTTTAGGTAGTTCACACCACAAGCTGCGCAGTGAAATTCTGATTAGGGAATAAAGTGTTTGAAAGAGATTCTTAAACGATACCATCGAGAAACTTTCAGCAGACTTCAAAAACCGGTTGTTGCTTCGAATATATCTGATGCACGCACCAACAGCGAGGATCACAGAGATATCTTAGTCGTCGCGCTCACCGACTGTCAAGTTACTGGTTGCGAATTGAACCAGACTTTTAGTTATTGATCCTCTGCTGGGTTTTCCACAGAAAAGCTATCTTCTATTCCCTCACTTATCATCCTTTTGCATCAGAGTTTCTTGGCAGAGTTAATCAAGACTATCCTGTTTTCCTTTCTCTCGCAGAATGAACAATTAAGTCACAGGTCCGGGGTAGACAGTTTTGGTTAACACTCTTCCGCAACATAAAGTACCTGGAACTATTATAAGGCATTACTATCGTGATAATGTGGCGACCTATTCGTTACCAACTGCCCATCTGTTATGCCTTCGAGTGAGACCTGTCTTCTAAAGTCAGGACGAACTAGCAAATACAAACGCCTTCAATGTTTGACTTTTCAGAGAGGCTGGTCAGCTAGTTTCTCCTGTGGGTACTCCGTCACATCTGGAACGTGATGTGTCCACCTCCTTTGAGACGTTAATCTAGGGTTTTAGCATTGCTGCTCATTTGATGACTGTCGATCCAAACATTTCTTCAAGGTTTTTGACAGCGGCGACGCTGAATGTAGTGATCAAGCGGGATTGAAGATCGCACCCAATATCAAGGCAGATTAGTACTTATCCAAGTTGACTCCAGTGAGCAGTTTCACATATGTTATCAGACTTTTTACATTGGTTAGAGTCTGGAGTCAACAATCAGGTAAACGTCGTGTTTGTTTTTCTCCGGCATACTCTGTAATGGGCTGTTGTTCAGGCATTATGGATATCGCATTCTACGTCGCTCTCACTGACCTCCTGAACTAGTTTAAACGCAGATATAATTACGTCGTCAGGTAGGTTGAATGCTCGGCCTCATCATCTCTCTCCAGAAAATAGCCAGCTAAGTAACATGTCCGAACACAACCTTCTGGTAACGGTATTACACTGTTTCCGCTATATTCATGTTGCTATCCCAAGCACTGCATTTTACCATTGTGCCACGTGGAGTCCGTCTTGTGTGTCTTAGTCGTGGTGATGTAGCTCTCAAGTATAAGTGACACCAATCTGTTAAGGGCTGTCGTTCATTTTGAATTAACCACGTGAACTCGAATTTTGCTGTTGCTCATGTTCATTTCGGTCTTTCGTTTTCTTGGATACCATATGCGGATGAACGCAAGATAATTATCTGGCATTTGAACGAAGTTAGTGTAATGGAACGATTATCGGGTGGTACTACTGACCAAGTGTCTGAGACCAATTCATGTGAGAAAATGTAACAGATAATGGAAATAGGCCAAAATGGTCAATAAATCTTACAATGAAGATGTGTGTTTTCATGGAGTCGTGTGGTTGTGATAGAAATAAATTTCTGCCATACCTCATAACTAAGCATCACTTGACTCCGCAATATTCTGAAAATAACTGCAAGCGCCAAAAACCTAGACATTCGCTGATTGAACGTCTTCCCAAAAACTGTGAACACCAATTCATATAATGATTAAAAAAGATAAGGGTCTTACTGCCTGAGAACTGCTTAATAGTGATTTCCTGGACTTTTTGTGATGACCGTTGATTTAGTGTTAACGCGACCTTAGTTTGATGAGTCATATTGATTTGATGGATTAACTGATCATTTTGAGGAACAGTTCACTTGATTTCAGCTATACAACGTAGTAGACGGATTCTAAATAGTCAGTTGTTGCTTTCCAGAAAGCTTTACGTTTGACGCAGTTGTTCTGAGAATTCACTCTGAAAGTAACAAACCTCTATCTTTTCGTTTTAAAGGTGCTGGAGGAGTTTGTTGTCATGACAGACAACATTTTCTGGGAGGCTTTGAAAAATACATAGGTAGCCGTCAACTGAGGAGTATCAACATTTGTCCGTTTTCAGTATGCAGAACATTAATCCAGTCCGAGATCCTCACTGGTCTTGTTTAACCTTGATTCGCTGAACACGAACAATCAGTCAAAGAAATGATCAGAGAGGTAGTGATCCGGCCGTGGGCTCATTTACCTTACTTATGTCCCGCGATGCATCTTCATTCTGGATATTCTTAAATGCAATAAACTGTCGGCATCTCTCGGTTCAGATGACATTCCACCAAGACTTCCGCGAAGCGGCACAGCGAACTGCTAAGCCACTTGGCTCACTTTCCACCTAAACTATTATCAAAATAAAAGTGTCCACTAGTTGGAAATTAGCGACAGCCGCCCCCATCTTCGACAAAGATAGACAGAATCCTCCACTCTAATCTGCCGCTTCGAGAAAGTCTTAGTGGAATGTCATCTGAACCAACAGAACAGTATTTAAAGTGCCGGAGATCATTTAGAACAACGGAATAAAAGTGGCCATACTGTTTATGACTGATCATAGAAGAAATGTGAGGCGGAGTTGGCGTGTCAGCAAGAACATTGTTGTAAGTCTATGTCGAAGTGTTTTGGAATTCAACGTCAGAGTTTGTGAATCCTGTCCGATCGGTGAGTTGAGGCACCCTCACTTTAGTCTACCGAGCTATCGATTCAAACCGAACTAGGCTTTTCAGCTCGTTAGCGAAAGGTTTTGTAAGCCGCTGTTGATACTGAAAGCGACCTTTGTGAATAAACGAAGTACATCGACTGGGAATAACTACACTTTCTGGTCTTCTTCTAATCCACCTAAGTGATAGCCTCTCCATGTGCGCCGTTTTTCCAGGAGTGATTCGGAAATTCGACAACCTAGCTGTCACGAAGCAACCGCATGATCGCTTAAATCTAGTAGGCGTTTACTTCCGGACTATCGTCTGTTAGGTGTTCGTTGGTTAAGATGTAGCCCAAATGTGAAAAATTCTAAGCGTTCCACCAAAGCGTAAAACTTTATATGCGTTCATTTAAGTCTGGTGCTTCTACAGAATCAGAGAAGTGAGCCGGAATGGAGCCCAGTTTCCATGAACGAGAAGACTGGAAAATTTACTTCCGGAATGTTGAAGTCACTCATCCATAGGATATAAGGGAACTCTAGAGAAGTTGAAATCTCCTCGCCCAACAGTAATTTTCCATTTTGGTTCGAGGATTGGCGGTGGCAGACAAACCCCATCCCAGCCGACAATCCACCGTAGTCAAGCTAACTGAGCATCATGCTGGTTGATTGTGTTATCTGATAATTGACGTCATTCGATTCTTCCATTTGAATAGTTTATTTATTCTCCTTTTAGCCAGGTAATGACGCTATAACAACGCGGCTGGGCAACCGTTCGTTAGAATTCTACAAACTTAGTTTGTCCAACTCCAGTATCTTCAGACTGGAATGAGAGTGCTGCGAATGTGTATCAATGATCAACCCGGTTATACAATTCGAAACTGATCAGGCGTGCAATGAGTCTAAAAAGTTGAGAATTTCTCTGTGGGTTGGCGAGCAAATTGTCAACGAGTCGGCATTTCGTAAAAATCACATTGAGTCCACAGTTCAAAAGACTGCAAATTATAAAAAAGCATTAAAGAAAATCATGACTGAGTGTGATATATTGAAGCAACAACTTACAGAGGTAAACATTACAAGTGCTTTATTAACATTGAAAACGACCTTTTTTCATACGTATGTGGATATCTGTGTTTGTATTTTTAAATGTTCTTCATCTGCGTATTTTTAAGTTGAATAAGAAGTTTTATATAACTACCAGTAATTTTTTATGCAAGTCAAAACAGTTCATTCGTATGCGTTTTTTAGTACAGAAAGGCGAATGAGTTGTGGTTTATTTTCCTAACTAATTGCAATAACAAATCGCCCTATACACTTTGTCATCATCATCCCCATAATCATGGACATAAAATACATAGTAATATCCCGGTTCGAAAATAGAAGGAATTATCACCAGTCCTGGTATTACAAAAAACTGAAAACTAAACAGTGACCTACAATCAGGTGATTCCATTTTACAAACAATCAACTGAGTTGTAAATAAGAATTAGACGGCACCTGTCAGGCAACTTATCTTCAACTTTCATATCTTCGATCCATTGACAGACATTTCAGCTGAACGCTGAAAATGTTTACTGGATTAAACTCGATTAACCAACGTATTGTAGAGACCTGGATATTTCACAGGCCTATCTGCGGTATGATGTGTAAAATAGTTCCAAAACTCATAATTGCTCATTGTTCCTAGGCTACTAAGAAAGTTTGCATGTTGTCCGATTGTTTGTCTGCATGTCATGTGGCTGCGACGCGAACCCGAACGCACACGTGTGTCACAGACTTCTCGTTTAATCGCTCGTCGACGGCCGGTCTCTCATCTCTCTAGTTAATTTACGTGTCGGTGCCATTTCTAGCGCTATAAGAGACCATCTGTATATTTCGTGCAATAAATATTCGGTCTCTCCTCTCAACGGCCATTTTATATTTCGCGTAAACTCGTAACCGGGGAAAACGACTTAGGTCGTTGTGTACTAAAGTATTCCTCACTGTTTCCCGTCAAGTTTCTGGCAGATCAACAACACCCAAGCCTAGGAAGGGAATATGACTTCCGACTCCTAAATCAACATTGGCAACTTCCCTTTGTTGACTAATCGCTGAGCATCTGCTTACTCTACTTCACTGTACTGAGGCTCGACCACTGATGCACAGTATTCTTGACGGTGAGCTAGCATTGAATTCGTGGCTCTTCTAGTGTTTATATAATCGTTGATCACCAAACTCCTCTGTTGTGATCCCCACTTTATGTACTCACCCGATGCGCACTGCTGAGCACAAACGTCAACGAACAGGGACTTTAGTGCACTTACTCTCATCAACATTTATCAATCATTTCGCAACATCAAAGTAACGCTGCTCCAGACCTGGTTAACAGATGCACTGCCAGTTTTACATGGACTGGTTAATACTCCGTTTGAGATACAAATCTACGAGCCGTGAGGGGTAGTTTAGAAGATTTAAATATTTTCAAGATCTTCCAACAGTTTCACTATAAACACGTAGGTGATACTTGGTTACCTTACAGTCAACTGGTTTACGTTTATTGCCTGTGGCGCTTTTTCCACATTGATTGATGTTAATCAGCTATTCGTTATTGGTCTTTAGGGGACACTTTAGGGACACTGTTGGCCCACATGAATTTTGAGAAATGGTGTTGTCAGCAATCGCTAATCACTGAGACCAGTAGGTATAAAGCCCCTTATAAACCCTTCCTGTGGCTCTGGCAAACGTTTTCTCATACATGAACCAACGGAAAATTGCTGACTGATGTCATTCAATAAGAACTGGATGTGCATCAGCCAACTGAAGCAAATCGCGCAGCATCTTGCACTTGCAGTGAGAATGTCATCGTAGTTTAATTAATAATTTTTTGCACAAGCATTCTTTCAGTTAATCCCAGGTAGTCAGATTACTATGTATTCCAGGGGGCTTTGCGACCCAACTAAGTCAAACCGGCTGACCGCTAATTCGTTTCTGATCGCGTGGATCAACCCCATGCAATTTACTGATCCTTAAAACCAGAAGCAAGAAGCAGAATCAAGTGATTGTAGAAATCTGGTGCGCCTAGCACTGTTACGTGTTCAAGGCTATTCTACACTAGCTCCTTGAATTGACACTCACAAATCACCTTAACAAGGTATGTTGGGCGGCGAAGTCTCAATTTGTGGCCGGTCAGTTTATATTCAGACCGTAAAAATGAGTACTCACTTACTTCTTCTTTCCACCTTATGAATCTTACTTTTAAAGGCTGTCTGTTGCTTCTCATAAACGAGAATGAGGAACGATGACTTCAGCCGACCCTGGACTATATTTTGGTCGTACGTTGGTGGTCAAGATAGAGCATCGGTACCCGGTCGATGCACTGGGATAGTCGGATGGTTTCCCTCAAGCTGTTTATCAACTATTTCCGACTTCGAACACTAGTAGATGCAAGCATTTCGTATTGATTCGTCAGTACCAAATTTACAATAACACGGATGCGTTTTTTATAGCAAACCACTAGAGAGGTTGATAATCAATAAGCGGGTTAGGATAGTTCATTAAGTCCAGGGAAGGGTCAAGTTCACGAACAGTTGTTTCTGAACGCAGAGAGCTTACTGGGATCCGGCGGAATTGGTTCCTCACCTTGCTTCGTACGTGACTTTCGCAACCGACTGTTATAGGTCCTTTTTGTACGGTCGACGATTTTCTTGTAAAATAGTGTAAAAAT
>LUCH01005956.1:14148-36553 GCA_013368495.1 Paragonimus heterotremus | reverse complement strand
ACAAAATTTGGCGCGGATATCTTGCCTGTATAAACTTTGTACTGTGGCATATTTTATGGCTGTTGTGGTATCAATAAAAATGGCTTTTGCCTAATAGTTTCCGCTCTTGAAAACCATAAAATGTTGACTGCATCCTTAGGTCGCTTGTTTCACATGACCTTCGGGTATCTGAGCAACCACTGTCGTCCGGTTCATGGTACTTTAGGTTAATAACAACAAAATCATTATTTTCCTGTTACTTTCTAGAGCGATTGTTCAACTTCACAAACTTTCCCTAGGTGGAGTATTTTTACTTTATTGCATTTTGAGGCATCTGCTTCGATACGAATCAGTATTTTTCCCTTCGGACATTCCTCGGAAGAACTGGCTTGTGAAGAGTTTCTCAAGAATTTTTTCACTACTCTGCTTTCAGCCAGTGGATCGTTCCACAAGAAAACTTGTTTGCTTGGTACAATATATCCATCTTTGCTACTGACAATATCGATTATTGTTTGAAAACCAACATGTATGAGCGACAAGCAGTTAGTAAGGGAAAATGAATCGATAAAGAATGAGTATTAAGAACGGAGTAAACGGTCGAACCGGCTTGATGCATAGCGTGTAAGCTGTAGCCAACGCAGATCTACATTACAGTTATTAGCCTATTCACCAAATAATGTTGTTTTAACAATTATTTTTTTAGATAGCTGGCTTTGGATGTCTCAGGTGATCGAGTTGTCACGCACGCCATACATCAAATGCAACTGAAGAATTCAACCCCAGAGTGCTTGCGGATTGTTAAACTTACCACAATTTCGCACCAACGACCCAACATTTTAAACCGTTTGTTCAAGCCGAAATCATAAAATCAAGCAGTGCTATATTAACAGAATGTTGTTGGGTCTAATGGACGAATGATTGAAGAATTATAACATGTATAGTTTTCCTAATTCAAGAGAAACTGAGGGAGTACGATTACTGGTCTTCCTCTGGCTATTTTCGACAACACAGTAAATAAGTCACTCCTTGAAGGTGAAACATGATTTCCTAAATATTAAGTTGTTTGTGTGGCTTTCATACTCTCACTCTAAGAGAAACGTTTCACTAACTACATACAAGGGACTACATGCGGTTAAATGTGAACCAGCAACAGTATTTGAGAACACACCTAAAGAAGCGAAACATAGACACCCGCGTTGTGAATTTGGCCCGTGTTGTCAAAATTGTCTGTCTGTTTTTGGACTGTTTGACATGTCTCACACATTTACAGCCCGGAATTTTTCAGGATAGTGAAAATCTTGCAACGTGAAAGCTGGAAATTCGCATTACTTGTAAAGAACCATAACTACGAATACCACAGTTTTCATATCGAGTGTGTTTCAGATTTTAGATGTGAACAATCTCCATAAACGATTGATATGTCCAGAAGTATAGCTTAGACCGTGAAATCGAAACGTGATGTGCCAAAATCAGTCGACAGACCTACAGAGTTTAAATAAGTTTATCTTAAGCACACTGAGACTTCATATTGAACGGTATTCATAAAGTAAACTATCGCACTTCGTGGTTCTGCATCCCACATACCGTCAGTGTTCTTCCAGGAGCTTGGGGTCAACTCTTGTAATACGATTGGCCACGAAATCTTACTTGTCGTGGCTCGGTATTCGCTTGATGTGCTTGAATGCTACGCATCTATATTAAGATTAGCTATATTCAAATATTGTAATATTGCACAGTACGATTAACTGTATGGGCTTATCCTCATATAAGTACGTTTCGAAAGTTCGTCATTTCACGTTTTGTATGACGTTCAGTATGATCGAGGAAATCGAAAATTGATCAACCGGTTCGACTGTGGTTTGGTTAGACACCTCAAGAGCTCTCTTGCCTCAAAATTGTGATCGACAGTTTTCTTGTGAATTCAAACACGTATTGATTGGCCATGAACATTGTTTGGTCGTTCTAACCAAATTAGGTCCTTAAAAAATTTACGCTGCCTATGAGACCAAATTTCGGTGAATTACTTCATGATTCTCCTAGTCCTTCGCATGCGGTAATGACTCAACGTGTTCCCACTATACAGACTCGTCAGAAGTTTAATTTCCTGCTAGACTATTTACACCAAATCCGTAGGTTGTGCCATACTTGCCTCACTCCATTTGATATGGACAGATGGGTACACCAAACTCCAAAAGTAAAGGTACCACAAAATTCCTGTGGGGGCAAACGTGAGTTAAAAAATGCATTAAATCATGAGTATAACTTACATCACCTATCAACAAACTGACACTCTGTTATTACGTCAAACTTTCACAAGATGAAATATTTTTGTTTTAACTCAGCCTTTCTTATTATTCTATTTATAATATTTATGTTTGAAGGTCATTGAGCTGGGATATATGTAGGTGAAAATCCTTATCTAGGACTAACTGACCTCCTTTGTCTGTGACCTGACATAAACTAATAGACAAATAAGCTAGAGAATTCTCCCCATTGTATGTTGCGACGTATCTTGTAGACCCTTTGAAAGCCATTCTGCTTATAAAGTACAAACCAACCGGTTGCACTTCAGTAGTACAGCACAGCAACCGTTGCCAAGTTTACAGTATGGCTCAAGTCACCTGTAAATTTAACTACTAACTTTCTGTTCCAAGCGTAATTATGTTCACTGGTAAGTAGTAAAGGATTTGTTTGACTGCTTTAAAAATGAAAACCACTCTCTCTCTCGATCAGTGGCGGATTGTCCAGAGAATTTGATCCTCTTTACTTGAGTCGAAGACCCCAACCGGCTCTTACGAACCTTTCAAACCTGCGATCCGAAAGTTAATTGTAAATCCAATTCAATCACATCAACTAACCAATGCTATCACAGTCACTTTTCCAGATTTGTCGTCACCCACTGTTCTAATTAGACAGTGGACTCACATTTTCAAGGCTGACATTCAAAACTGACCTACTGGCCGCATGCAAATAGAACTGGATATCGCACATCTTACTGTGTCGAAAGCCTGATCCACTATTTCGGTCTAATTAGCCTAACAAAAGCAAACTAAACAATGAACTAAAATTTGTAGGCTCACGAACAATCTATCAGAGGGAAATTATAGTTCTGAATCTGTTCTTCACCAGTAACAGTTTTTCCAAGCTTTTCCAATTAGACAGACTCCTTTTACAGCCTATTTCGAAAAAAAGCACCAAACTCGTGTTTTGCTCTTGTCTGGGCTCATCACTTATGTGTATTCTTGCAATCATTGGGACTCTGATCTGCGTTCTTCTTTTAAGACGGTGTTTGACTCTGTGCAATTAGGCCTACAGCAAGTGCCCAAAACATATTGAAATACGCTTTGTGAGTAATGATCAAGTTGCCCCGTCACCACGAGAACAGACACAATAACTGTTCTCTTACGACTAACCTGTGACACCACTATCTTAACTTCTCAAACCAGCCAAGCGAACTTTTTCAAGAAATGACCTGATATAATGTTTACTGGAACGCGATGACTGCGCACAAATTCTAGTGGTATTCAAGTTCTACCAACTAAACCCATCTGTTTCTTATCCGTGTTCTGTTTTATCTGTAAGTAGGACGTCTAAGTGGATGGCTGCTGTAGACTAGGAAAACATTGTAAAATGAACCGTTTTCATGTTAGAAAAATAAACAACACTGAAGCACTATGCTCATTTTGGTGATCCCCTTGCCTGGCAACAAGCGCCTGGCAACAGTTGCCAAGTTGTAATCAGATTCTGCAAAACAATGGCAGCTATTATCGTGAAACAGCACGCAGCACACACAACATGTTGAAATGCGAGAAGGTTTGACCCGTGTAAACTGGTCACACTACTCAACATCATTGACTAACGTTTAAACCGCGAATTCTAAACCTATTTCTCGAGAGAAAACATTGCTCATGCATTAATTTTATGCAATTTGTACTGGTGTCAAAGATAAACAAAACTAGTCTCTCACTTGTGTCTTAAACAAGTCGTACTGACTGCCAGAATCTTTTAGCAAAGTTGTGTAAATCCTGAATAGAAAAAGATAATACCAAGTTGCTTTGATTCTTCTAATCACTTTATATCAAATGTTACTCACTGGTACACAGGACCGCCCAGTGCAATGACGTCGTGATGAATAAAAACCAGACTGCATGCCAACATTTATATGTGAGTAATGCGATGAATGGGGTCATTCTTGAGAGCACATATATTTAAATTTTAAGTCAACTGCTGGAAAAAAACAGACATTTGATTGTTAACCATTCTCAGTCGTTATCCTTTTTTGAACCTTTCCTTCAGAAGCTAAACCCATTACTTGCGAATACAAGGAACTGTAGGCGGTACTGAGGACATGACTGGTTTCTCACCTAAATAAGAACACTAACTCCCATGTGGGATTCGAAAAGTCCACCGTTCTGGTTTACTGAATGTCGCTTTGTTAACCGAATCATTTTTGAGGTAAACAACGTTTTCTTCCTTGTCCGTTGTCACACATTTACTGTTACACCTAATGAATGAAGTTACGACCGACCCATAATCTTGTTTCAAACGGTGAAAGTGTTTGACAAATAAGAAGGAGAGAATTTTTAACAGCCCCTCACTTTCTTCAACGATTACGCTTTTGTGCAGGAAAAAATCATGACCCAAAAAACAGCCGTCAGTATAAAATTGTCATAATAACCTGCAGATGTAACTACTCATCGAGTTCCTCTGATTTTCTATGACGATCTGGATATTTTTTCACACACCATGAAGACTTAACCCTAGGATTTTCAACTCATCCGAATGTCGTTGTAAGAGGTCACTTTAAGCCATTGCATGTCACCTTGAAAGCATTCTCACTGTTGAAGAACGAAATGAACAAAGTCTGTACAAGTGCAACACCTGTTGATAATTTTCTTGTGAGATTCATCTGTCTTTTTTTCTAAAAATCAGTCCGCGCCAAGTGATCGTATATATCACTGGTTAGTCTGATACCCGTTGTGACAACCTGGCGGCCTTACCGCTAAGAGCCAATGAGATTGCACATTACACAGTACAAAGTCAAGCAGCCATGACAGGTGAACGCTTGGTCAGCAAAGCTTCGATCACAGACTTTGTAAACTCAGTACTACACTGTCTAACATTCACAAGCCATCAAGATTCAATTGGCTGCACACAGTTTCATATACAGTGCTCCGTTGAATAAAACAGTCTGCTCGTGTCTTCGTAGTCATTAGTTCATAAAAGGTCTAATGTTCTATGCAGTGTGCAAAAACAACTGCAAAACCTACCGCGTATCGTAAAATTATGAATATTTAATGAAAATAAAGTGGAATGTGGTCATTATTTTCTTTAAGCATAGCCTTCTGTAATGCCCGAGTGAAAAGGTACAGTCTACTTGTACTTTTGTTGTGACCAGTTGCCGGAAGTTCCAGTGTTTGATATGTAATGCTAACTTACGGGCTGAGAAACGTTTGTGAGCTCTATGGTAACATAATCAGTGTGCGTTTAGTTGACGGCTTTTGTGGGAAGTACACAACTGGTAGTGTGTTTGTTGCCACTCATCGAGTATACGTACCAACTTAACTTCTTGCATCCTATGGCATAAGCGGTGTGTGCAGAAGTTAGGGATAATAACTCTACAGTCTCTGTTGTCTAAAGATCTAACACATTTTCATTCGTAACATGACAGTTTGGAAAAATTTTACTCGGTAGTCAAATTTACCAGTAGATTAATCGGAAGAAGAAAACAAGTAAATAACAAGTGAGTAACTCAACATAATATTAGCTGACATGAATAAAACTATACAACACATTCTGGTAGCAAGGAACTGTTCTAAAACGTTCACCAAAAAATTTCTATTAATAACGTAGCGGGAATTTAACTCGAAATCCGCTTACATTTGTGACCACCCTTGTGCGCTATCTTTTGAAACACAGTTCATAGATTCAGTTGATGTTAAAGGCTCAAAAAGTGTTTCTGAAAAATGCATTCTGCGACGATGATCTAAGACTCTAAGTGCGCTTAAAGCGTCAGAAATGCAACCACATAAATCGACATTTTTTTAATGGAAAGATAAATTATTCCTATCAATCGTAACAGTAAATTGATTATGAGCACGCGTTTGGAGGTTAAGTTTACTGTAACAGCTAAATATGTCATCTTATTAAGTTTCACTTAATAAACACCATTTCTCATCATAACATATTCAGTAAGAAATGGTTCCCTTTTCCGCAGTTCAAAAGCTTCTGAACAATACCACAGGGAAATGAACGACGTACCAATTAGAATTTCCTTTCAAGAGCCTAACACTTAATCACTGCTCCATTCCTACCCTTACCTCTTCACAGTTTGTATGAAGGGGTGAAGACTATTCATCTGGAGGCCTTAAAACGGTTCCGTTGAAATCGCTACCATTCCCGACCCGATTATTTACTTGCAAGTTGGGGGCACCCTGATTACGTGGATTTCAACGTACGGAGTTTTTATTGCTGATGTTCTATCCCTTTCCATTTTTCTAATGCTTGACTGGGGATTATTTCACTTGCGACTGAATGACACGATTTAATGCAGATTACAAGTAATAGTGTATTGTTTTTATTATTACAATGATAAGAATCATCGCTATCATTAGCAGCAGCTAATGATGTTTTAACTATCATACAGTAGTGAAATGGTTGAGCTGAACCCGCGTAAACACCAGCTTCGATAGCCTCCTTGAGTTGTGTATATAGGCATACGAAAACTAACACTAGATCATCACATATGTGTGCCAGATCGGATAATAAACTATGTAAACGCTGCTTAAGGTACGTTTAGTGCGGATTCAGTACACGACTGATTATCTGTCAGCAGTGTTCAAGGTGCATGTTGTTCAATGAAACTGATACTTAAAATCGACCCAGAAAGTTGTATAGATTAGGAATGAAGTATATGTAAAATTCAGGGTAGTATCTCATGTACCCCATACAGCAAAATATATTGATCCCATTTGACCACTGCAAACTTAGATCGCAGTAGTCACGATTACAACAAAGTACCGCAGTAAACGAGCCAAAATACAAAACTACTCATCTATCCGTAAAACGGTGTATTTTATACCGATTAATTTTAGATACCATTACCGTGACTGACTGGTTCCAGACAGTAAAATACAAAAAAATCCAACAAAGTAGACTAGATTACAGGAAACCGTAATCAAGGTTGATATGTTTGCTACATTTTAAGTTGGGGAAAGTACGTGGCTTGATAGAAGTTAGTTTTAAAAAATGACCAAGTAAGAAATGGTCCACGTAAGTCTGAATATGATTTGCAGTGGATTCATAATGAAAGACAGCTATGGTATGTAGCCTTCAGTCAATGACAACAAAAGAAGTTTATACTTAATCTATACAACTATTCTCTTCCTTTTTCCTCTTCTTTTACTTCTGCTGCTGCTGCTGTTGTGTCCGGCATTTTAGGCGTCCGCATCGGCATCCGTGATAAATTCGCCTTTGTACTGTGAGTGACGAAGGCCAAAAGTGAATTGTGGTGCCGACTTTTGGTTGATTTTAACCTAAAGCGTAAAAAGAGTTCACAAAGTCAAATTAATGATGCGCGTCATGATATGACCACTGGAATAAACTGGTAGCTGATATGATTTACTCGTCTGCAAACATCTGATCCCTTCAAACGTGATTTTCTGCCTATAGTAATTATGCATTACCGAAAAACATCGTTAGTGATTCAAAATTATGTAGCATAACCTTGATTTTGGGAATAAAACAAATAGGCAGTTATGCAGTACTGCTGGCTATGAGTAAACAAACAAAGCAATTAGGTGAACAAAGATATGTAGAACCATATCAAAAATGCTATAACAAAGGCAAAAATCTGGATTAAAAACTGTTTGACATACCTTACAATATCATTGATATTTTCACAAGAAATTAAAATTTATTTCTGTAAAATATCGAGGTAGACTTATTCTCATTGTCAAAACCCGGTCTGGTGTTCAACCATACAAGTAGAGTGTCAGCCTAAACTGAAACATTCCATGATCAACTAATTTACTATCCCTCTTTCTGTTCTAAGTTGGCTCCCTCAAACTACCGAACATTTGTTTAAAGTGCGACGTCTCAGTTTTTGTCTGACCATTGAAACTTACTCAACTAATTGCGCATTCGACCAGACATTTCACCAGATGTTACACTCTCACCTGTTCAAAACATTAATCTTATGTCGTCGCAGTTTAACTTAGTTCTTCCAAACACCTTACAGGCTGTGACAAATTTTCTCATAAAATGCTCTAGGAGTTATCTCAAGAAATAAATAAATGTCAGGTCAATGCGGTTGCCACAACAAAGCGTGGTCGGAGTTCTAGTCCCGACCGTGGCACGGATATGCGCTACTGACGAGCTCTAATGAGAGCGAAACTCGCGTCTAGTGCTTTTTTCCATAGCGGCCGACTGAAAAATCTTGTTGGTGATTAGTACAAAGAACGTCCACTTGTTCGGTCGTCAGCATATATTAGTCTGTGTTTATGGTTCTCGGATGAGCATGGGTATAAGCGAAAATCTTCATCCTCGCTGACAACAATATATCAGAGGTTTGCACGGAAGCCCAACTGTTTCATAACCAAAGAGAGATTAATAACTTGGAACTCGGAGGCAAAATAAACGAAAGAGATGGAACCTGATTACTAGGAACATCTGTGTTCAAGATCGGCCTTTCAGTATCGAGATACCGACATTACACCAAAAAAACAACTGGGCTTTGGGTAGAGTTTGATAAAATTGAGCGCTTTTTATCTTGTTGACTGAAACAGTAAGAAGACATGCTGTAAGGTGCTGATATTGTTTATCCTCACCAGTCGCACACACAATCAGTAACATACGGGCAACGCTTACTAACTATACAACGGTGACTTTTGCAGACTTGGTTGCCTATACAAAAAAGAGCGGCGAAATAAACATTGTCAGTTCCATGGGGATAACATTAATTCTGTCAGTACCTTTTAGACATATAGAATCGGGTTGACAGTGCCTCGCTGAATATTTAGTGGCTTTGCGTTTGCAGTTTGTAACAATATTAGAAATAATTTTGGAAACAGTAATGTCAGGACAGCACTGTCAACATCTCCCAATATGGTTTGTTGTGGGTGGCATCTAACTAACAGCCAACTTGCGGCTTCCACGACCCTACTACAGTAATTGTACCCAAGTAAGTCACCTTGGTCACACTACGTTAACATTCGTATCACTCAGCTCGCGTAGCCACTTTTTCTCCTAATGTCTCCGGCCACCGACTTTCTAAGCAGTGAGGGTCTATGCCTGACGGGCCTACGGCGATCATTCAATTGGTAATCTTCTTCAATTCCCTATTCTAAGTCATCATTTGGTCGCTTTTAACCTTACTTCATTCGACTGTAAGATCCACGAATGATGCGCATTTTTAATACATGACTAGACCACTTTAATCTATGTACCTTAAAACTAGGCAAATAAGCCTGGACACCCATTAGTAAATACCCACTTCCCAACCCCAGCGTACCTCGCCCGTTGCTCGCCTCAGAAAATGTAACATTTTGTTGCGGCTGACAGCTGCAATTCTATCAGTGAAGCCGCTGGCTAAACAAGACCGACCCCAATGGTTGAAAGTAAGATGCATTTCAAGGATGATGGCGATGTGTAAAATTACCCGAGATAGACAACCAATAAATCACAAAACTTAGACAGCCACCCATTTGCACATACTTTGAGCTCATACATATGAAATGTGCACACGGACAATCTACACTGATTACGAATGACATCTTTTGTTGGCCATCATAGTCACAATTTCCACGCCATTTAGCGGTTGTACTCCATGGGTAGAACTTTTTAAACGTGTCATTTGCCACCTAAAAGAGAAATATGAATGACCTATACGAGTACAAGTTTTAGATTATACCAAAATGATTCCCGTTCTCAGATTTTCAGGCCAAAAACATGAATACTGAAGAAACCAATAGGCTACAAGTTTGTTCGACATGCCACCCAGAAGGTCCGCCGATTTGTAATCTCTAAACAAGAGAGGGTTCTGTTGGAGCTTGTATAACAAATCATACGCTCATGCATTAGATCGTGGGGTAACATGTCACCCGTTTTTGAATGTGTAGCTGTACCTGCACATTTGGTAGTTTGGTTGTGCCTACTGTGAAATTATTGAAGTGGGCACCAACGGGTTTGCATCACCAGCACAAAATGACCAGAGTTTAAATCCCGGTTTGGTTGATGAACTCTAACAATAGTTTGGACTCGCTCAAATCAATGGAATTTTACAGCGTACAAGAAGCTCCGAAACGCTGTGCCTACCAGATTTTGTATAGGATGCTGTTAAAACACGGAGTGTTGGAAAAATACCCATTAAGATGTTCGATATAGACATAATAACGTTAAAATGGGTTAAAGGTATATGTACATACATACACGAATTTCGAATGTAAGCACAAAAGCATGATACGGGTCTTGGTGCCCGTGAGTAACATTAACGCACTCCATGCTAATGCTGACACTGAAAGTCGTACATCATTGTAAAGTTGTTCAGGTAGGCACGCAGTGTGTAGTCTCGAATTAGTATCTTCAATGTATGCGTCAAGTTTTCGTCTAAATTTATTAACTGATAACGTCGACACGATAGATTAAGGCAGGGTGCTCCAAAGTGAACAATAAATAAGTTCTGCATGCATAACGCGCAACTCATCTAGTATTGCAGCCTGGGCATGTGACATCAGAGACAGTGAAACGAACTGATGATGAGGATGTGTCAGGAAGAATACAACGGCAGGCTTAATGTCCTCTAGATCAAAATAGGCTCGTTTCTAGTTCAAAGATAACAGGTAAAAAGGTAATTCAGTCTAAGCGAAACGTTTCCGGTAAACAAGTAAATGAAGTATCAAAACACATCTTGAAAGCTTGATTCGCATTACTCAATCAGTTGCAGACTCCGTAGAATATGATCAACGAACCTGAATCATCGTCACTATCATAGACAGCAATACATCAGTAGATTCATACTGATGCTGAATTGCCACACAACCGCGAAAGGAAAAAAGGCAAACCCTACATAGGGAGATTGTAGAAAAACGGATGGATCGGTAAGGAACCTAACTACTAAAAGTAACTACGTCTATATTTAAACATTCAACATCAAGGTGCCTACACCTTGCAAACAAACAACTGAGCTGTAGGTGGAACTCAGTCGTCATCAGCAAGACAGTTACCTTAGAGCTTTCACTGTTCCGCGTCAGAGACAACTCGGACAAACAACGACAACACCCACGCCAGCGAGCCCAATTAGCCGCCATCTTATCTAACATCCCTAGCCACCGACTCTGGGAATTGCGAGATCTTCAGCCTGAGAAATAAACCCGACTTAATGTGACCAACCCCTTCGTGAACGATTTCATTTCTCTACGCCAGGTCAGCGTCTGTCCACCTCGCGCCTTGCGCCAGTCGGTTGCAGCGTCGGCAAAGAGTGTTTGGTGTGACAGACGACTAGCTTGGATCCTTAGTACATGACCCAACCATCTTAGTCTGTGCCAATGCAAGGATTGAACAAAAGAACTAGTCTGGCAACCAGAACTAAACACCCGCTTCCTAGCCTCCTCGTTGCTTACTCGTTTGGGTCACCCGACACGAGCGATCGAACGCAGACATCAGTGGTCATGTGCCTGAAGACGGTTCACGTATTCTACCTTGACTGACCAAGTTTCGCTGCCGTAAAGTAACACAGCCCTCACTGTCGCCTTACATACGCGTCCTTCAAGGCTCACATGGATACCTATCTGTCGCCATAGGTGCCTCCAGATGAGCGAACACCGCTCTATTCTTAGAGATACGCGCTTCTATTTCATTCCCTGCACCATCACTGTAGCTAATGCAGCTTCCCAGGTATAAAAACCTGTTAACAACCTCCATGGTTCTATTATCTAACGATAAATCCACAGTAATCAGTATATGGGGCTAACAGCATCCGTACTGTCTACTCGATACTGGATATACACTTCGGATGACTCCACGGCTGTCTCTAACGATCAAACTGGAGTAGTTATAGTCCTCAGCATGACAGCTGCAGCCGTATTAGTAAAATGAATTTCTGTTAACAGTAGACCTCGTGCTGTCCATTTGGCGGGTTCTGTCAAGCCCAGTCTTAGACGCGAAACCTCCATAAGCCTTTTCACCTTGTTTCCTTATGCTCCAGCTGACTGTTATGATACTGGCGTCAAGGGTGCTTTTTATTCGGATCCAAATGGTTATCTCAAGATGGTGCAATACCAAGCAAAGAACGAACGCCTGTTTTCTGATTAATTTTGAGTGTATCGCCATGGTAACCTGCCGCTTCATGAAGCCACGTCTCACTCTTTGTAAACCGAATGAGCTGGTTGCTAATCTGTTTTACCACTATGGTAACGAAGCTCCAGCTGCACTGTTGTAAACGTTTGTGTTATGTTGTCGTGTCTAAATACATATCTTATTTTAGCCTTTTATGTGTTTGTGAATGGCTCACTCTTTGTGTATGTTGTAAACCTTTCAAAACGGTACGCTGGTTCGTCCTAGCTATTGTAATTCGTTTTGGCAAAATTCGGATTCTCGTCCCCGTAATATTAGCGCCAAAAATTTCGGTCCCGAATAGTAACGCGATTGTCCCGTATTCGCTCCCAAGACAAGCCAAAAAAGACGCGTTCAAATATAGAGCTTTGTTCCGCCCCAGAAAAACGTGTGGGACAAAAGCGGCAAGTACAAGGTATTTATAAGGCACGTAATGTTAACACATTCCCAAGACATCAAAGAGAACAATTATCGAAAAAAAAGAGTTAGGACCGCACATGTACATAGCGGTATAAAGTCTCAATCGTTTTGATACAGTTCCGCTAGTTAGGACTGAGTCAAGTGATTTTTTCTTCGTTCTCACGACGGCGGCGCCCTGGGACGGTCACAGGTTGGGCGCCCTAACAGTATACAATATGTTCTTTTTTATATGATGGAAAATCGGTCATGATAGGTCGTTTAGCTGCTTGTCATCGAATACCTATTTCGAATATAATTATTTACTCATATTTTCAACCAGATTACTCTATTAATCATTGCGGACGTAGTCAAGAGAATATTCCCGGCAGTTGCGAGGATATGCACTACTGACGAGCTCTAATGAGAGTGAAACTCGAGTCTAGTGCTTCTTTTCGAAAGGGGCCGACAGGACAGTCTATGGGAATGCGACAGCTGCGATCAATTGAGGGTGATGTTCAAATTGAAAACTAATATAGGCAACTCATATCTGCTTAGTGACTCACAAAGTGTTCAGTTGCATTTCAGTCTTGTCGCATTCTCCAGATGACCCCAAACATTTGTTATAAAATGCAAACTAAAAGCTAATGTAACAGTGTATTTCCGTCAGTTCTAACTTATTATGGACCATTTTAAATTATTCAGTTCTAAACCATTAGTATGACGTGACTTGAGTGCACTTTTGTTTTAAAATAAATGGTCAATAAGTTTTATGATGAAATTCTAACAGTAAATTCGGGAGATCAAACTAGCGAGTTTTACTGACATATACATTGGAGAATAACGATGATTCACTCACAGTTGTTTCACAAATATCAGCCAAAATTATTGCATGGATCCGGTCACATGTGAGATTGGTACCAAGTGATCAATAAGTAAATGTGTGATCTATAACCATGATTATATCCATGAGCTAAATCCGCCTGGAATTATTATATCTTAGAGGGTATTACAGCATTGAATGCCGACCCAATAATGAAACAGTTACAATCACAGTGTCGTACAACAGACGAGTATAAACTTGGTTGAAAAATTGTATTAATTTCAGAGGTATATAACACGTATAGTAATATATGTGATAAGCCGTCAAAACTGTAATCGAATGTACAATATATGAAACACAAAAGGTCGAAACATCTCAAACACTGAAACATCAGCATTGGTTTTATAAATTGGAAAATCTTCCAAAAGTTTCCAAAATTGCGGGAAACGTGCTTTTAAACAAAATTTGACGTCTTATAACGTCTGATAACACATTAAATTTGGCAAATCGAAGACTGATCAAACTGAGTAAATATACCAGTGTTCGAGTTCTAACTGCTTTGTTCAAACTGTTCAAGGGAACCAATTGTTTCAAATATATTTTAGTCTGTTACAGGCAACAATGGTTATAACTGTTCCCAAGATGTTACGATTGAGAATTTTTATGAAAGACAAAATACTATAGACAGTTAATTTCCAATAGGTTGCAACTCTCATAATTCTGACTGACCAAATATTAGGCAGCCAGATTAACGAAGTGAATAATTTCAGTCAGCTAGTCATATCCGAAAAAGACCATATCAATCAATTGAGCATACGTCACGGCGTGTGATAAGTAATGCATTTTTGAAAATGGACTTCTGTAGTTTGATCGTTTAGATAATTATGTTTGCTGAATTTTCTCAACTAAATGTTCCGCCAGTATGATGTACATAAAGTTCATTATGCTTGACTGCTCCTAAGTATGTTCATGAAAAAATGCAAGCATTGCTCCATAAGCACCAATATTGATGGGCACAGGATAATTCTTACATTATCGTCGTCAATATAGACAGCAATACTTCAGAGGTTTAAACTGTTGACTAACTGCCGTACAGCCATGGAAATACTAAGCTTTATGTCGCAACAAAAGACAAAATTGTTTAGTTTTTTAAAATAAATAAAAGGTCTTGAATAAAATATCGTTGCGTGGCTTTAACCAACCAGTACTTTTTACTATAATGTTGATGTTGTGTTATCCTGTCTAATTTATAGATAATTTAGGAAATCATCCCTCAACACAAGCAGCGACAGTGTGTTTCTAGACGATATTTGAAATGTCTCGTTGAGTGGCGACGTTCATTGATTGCTGATTTTCTCCTAAATCTGCTAGGGAAAAACGGGCTGTGAAAACGTAGAAATTATTGTCTATTTCGTGCTGTTCATGTTAACATAATCAAAAAATCTTTATAGCATTTACTCAATGTGTGTAACGAAAAGATATTATTACCAGTATAGTACAAACTCATATCCGTCTACATATGACTCAAATGGTGTTTCGGTTGGCAGTAACAGCACGACTTTGCACAGACTTCTGTAAAAAAGAACACACACAGGTTAGGTCATCCTATGGAATTCAGTCTGCACTGCGACCTGCTGGAAGTACCAGCCTAAGAGTAGTCGACACACCCACGACCTTTTTGTCACAAAGTAGCAATCGGCTTGTGACGTAAATATTTTGAAAGCAATTATATTTTCCTCAGACAATACAAGTCGTGAGTTCAAACACGAAAATACGTAGAAGCTTCCACAAGATAGAAGGGTTAAGATACTTGTTGATATCGGATGATGTAAATTAAACTGTGCAACTGCTTACCAGCCATATTTTTTCAAAAGCTACAGGATTGTTTGCAACTCTGATTTTTCGTTTGATTCATTGGTTTAAACTATTTGCCGGTGTTTGCCTTTAAACCATAAAGTAAACAAAGCCGGATACGTTGTATACTGCCTTCTCCGAATTGAATATTTACAAAGAAATCAATCCAGGTTTTTACGAGCAACTTATAACAAAACTGTGACTTAAATAACATTTTCAGTGTACTTTAGTACCAGTTTTTGGCATCATTTTTATGTCCAAACGAGTATGTTGAATATCGGTTAAATTTGATTATTAAACAACTTTTACCTGCAAACAGATAATTGATCGAAACTAGTGAGAACTTAAGTGGTTGATGTTTTTGATGTCAGACGGAGTTGTTTCCGAACTAGTTCCACTACACTTCTGATATCTTCTATTGGTTCTTACAAACAGATCGCATGCTTTGTGCACAACATGGTATATGTATACATATACATATATATCACGAACCAAAGTGCTGATGGACGAAATAAAACAGAAATGTTTTGTTCCACTATCCTTACTTGAAAGTAGGATATTTCAGTAGATGGCAAAAATGGTGTACAACCGGTTTTCAGCGAAATATCTATCGTTATTTAAACAGAAATGATGAACCAATGGTGTGTGATTCATTCTATATAATTTAACTAGTTTAAATGACGAAACGTAATTCGGCTACCTGAAATAAATCTATTACGATTGTCATAATTACAAAGAGAGTGACCTACGTCCACGTACCTCTTGTCTTGTTCACGGCTTTCGCATTTATCACAAGCTGTTAACTTGCTGCCTCTAATCGTAAACAGCAAACATCATCGGGCATGTTCTGTTTATACGGAAAACGTATTTAACAGCTGTTTTAGTTTTCATCAAATTTGGAAGCACTTTCAATGCCCTCACCACCACTAGTGGTTCACAGTGTAGCGTTACTCTCAACCCACCAAGAGAATAATAAAAACTGGTTTAGTGATGTAACGCACTTTCTAGAAACATTATGCTCACACTTGAATGACCATACCAATGTGTGTAAACTGCAAACAAACGAACAAGCTGTCTGTGAAAGTAAAAAGTCGTGTGTGACAGCTTCTTGGCGACTTGCATTTTATAGCCACGTTATCCAAACCTGATTCATATGCAACCCAGTAAAAAAGGTCAAACTTCTCGTCACTAAGTGCAGTTTTCCGTCATATCCCTCAACATTTCTTGTCAACCCACTGGTGAGTCACGATGACATCTATATAAAAGCGCAACACGACCCACTGTTTATAAATCATCAGTGGGTGTATTCATTTTCCTAGCCAAGTCATAAACCAGTTATTCACCTTACTGTAGAGAACGGTGAGCTTGACCCAAAACAAGCGTCGTGCTAGGTAATGGATCATCATTCCTAATACTTGACTCACCCGCCTGAAGCATTGCATGTTTATAGTTTGGTTGATGGAACTTAACCAGTTCTCTCGGCCGAAATCGTGTCGCGTATTTCCCTACTTGACTATCTGTTGATGTCATCCGATTACACAAATTACTGATTACGCTGATGAACAACGATTTAGATGAGCCCCATCTACTCAACTAACAGCGGTCACGCTTTGCACCCGTGGATCAAAACTGCCCTAACTGTGACCGTATACACACAACCTTTAAGCTTGTGATACAACATTTTGAGACGAAAGATGTCTCAAGTTGTAGAACACTTTTCAGGTCTAGAAATAACAACCTTTAGTTTTACTTCTGTAAGCTGAAATAAAGCCTCTTAAGTTTAAAAAGCCGTCAACAACTTTAAACGATGTGTTGTTCAATCTAAACCTAACATTAGCATCCCAGTCTTCAAGTGAACTAGTATGACCTTTAAAGGTATGTTTGAATACCCTCATCGATGTATCCTCTTAGGTTCACCGGGAAGTAGAGTGTTCCAATAAACTATGCCGTAATACTGCCGACGCTTCACTACTTTACATCAGAACATTTTACGGCGTATGAAAAACATCGAACATACGTTATTCAATAACAAGTCCGTCAAAGTTGCAGACATTCATCATTCTTATTCAAGTTTTTTGAAAACTAATAATAAATGACCTTCCACAGGACTCACAAGATTCAGGTGTTGATAAACTTACAAACCGGTAAATTTTCGACGCTAATTATGCAAAAGATAAAGAAGTGGTTGGCTATTTTGGTAATTCTGCTGTACAGTATTCTGTGCTTCTGCTATTCCAGAGGGATGTGGTTAAAAGTCTTAAATTGTGAAGTGCGGCTCAAGATTTGTAACACTGTCGTTATTCTTCTGACATGATATTTTAAAGGCAGTTGGTATGTATTTTATCTGCATCTCAAACGACTGGAGTGCCTGGACTAAGATGGGATCTAGTGTTCCTGAGTCTATGGCAGTGTTCTGCAGTCTGAAGCAGTTTGTCGTCAAACGTTGTTTCACTTAACTTTAAGTGTCAAATTCACGGAACTGCAATTAGCTTAGTCTTACCTCTGTATTACAAAACAAAGCCACTGAAATCGAGGTATTTGATCATTTGTGTTTACACTCAGTTGCATCCATCAAATGGCATCAGTGAGTGAGCTACCGAGAATCTAGAAGATAAGGCCTTAACCGTTACACTCAGTAAAGTTTACTTGAAAAACACTAAACGTGAACAAGGTTAGATAACGAGGTCATATAGTGGGAATGTCAGTGTAGTGTTTAGTTGGAATGACATGTGGGCGGCTACCGGGAAGCCATTAAGACTATGTACTGAGTTTACTTTGACCTAGGGGCATCAGGACCCACATGGTCTCTGGCCACAAACGGCAACTGAGATGGCGGTTAAGTTGGTTGGGTGGCACAAAAGTTGTTCTTTTTTGATAAAACTATGTAAAATAACAAGATATAATAAAGTAGGGTAAAAATTCCATAAAGAAGTCTAGACTTCGTTTTAAACATACCTATTTTGAAAAATATGTTCCACCGTTTTTGTCATAATTTACATACAATCTTCTTGTCGCAATTATACAACGATTAAGCCAGTGCCAGCCGCTGATGTACCACGGTCAGATATTTAAAAAAAAGGTGAGGACAGTGCTCCTACAGCTTCGCTTTATGTAAGCTTATACTGTACAAAGAAATATCAACAGGTGTCTAAGTTAATGGCAGTCAAATGGTATGTGAGTGTATCCCCATGTTTCTCCTCAAAATATCACCAATCGATATGACTCTTACATAGGCTTTGCAGGTAAATACCCACTGAGTATCAACTTCATTATAAGTATTCGCATCCTCAGGCCGTACTCGTTGATACTATGGATCGGGTTGCTGTTACTTGAAATGAGGCGACCTAAGCCAACGCTATCGGTCAAAATCCGGTTGTTTATCAATCAGTCACTTTCTGTGAAAAATTGTTAAGGGTTATTCAAGAAAAAGCTGCGATGCTTCACTGGTTTTTGAAGAAAACCTACAACTGGGACTATTGCTTGAGTGCTGCTTGGGGTGCAAATGTTTCAGTAGTTGTGGAGGAAGAAAAAACGCAGTTGCTTGGTCTGAGTCCCTCGAAGGTTTTGAGAACTGGTTGGTTGCGTGCTGCCAAAATCAAGTTGCTGGTTAAATCAGTTGTAAGACTTTAAATACCTGATAAACCCCGCCAACCAAGAAAGCTGCCTTAAATGATCAATGGTAAAGAGTAAATGATTTTTCCTTTCAGGTGGTAGAAGGAGGAAACAAACGAACGCCCTGCAAGTCTAACATTTTTTATTTAAAAGATACTGGAAAGTTCTGAGACGGGATAACTGCTCACTTTAGAAGTCAAAAACTTACAGACGCTAGCGAGTGTGGTCTTGCGGTAAACAGGTCACGGCTGTCAAATGTTTGATGTCGTGAATGCAAACACCAACAGATTCGATGACGGTAAACAAGGTGAAGTTTGCTATTTTTCTACAAAACCTCTAAAACGGTCGATCAACGTTTTCCACTCGTTAAAATGGGGGTTTAACACGTTCTGAGAAGTATGGAAGTAGATAAGGGATCATTTTGCTGGACCAAACATTTTCGGTTACAGTTGATAAAGAGGGTAAGGAAGTTTACGCAATTAGAGGAGTATTGTGTACCTGTTTCACCCCTGTGTCTAACATTCAAAAATGATCTTGCTTTGAAATTGTAGGCCCCTCTTTTTATTTACTGGTAACGTAAAGATAAAGAGGCCCTGGAA
The DNA here is from genome assembly GCA_013368495.1 of Paragonimus heterotremus. Lineage (NCBI taxonomy): Eukaryota > Metazoa > Platyhelminthes > Trematoda > Plagiorchiida > Troglotrematidae > Paragonimus > Paragonimus heterotremus. The sequence goes on along the minus strand of LUCH01005956.1, from coordinate 16,960 downwards.
AAAATCTCATAAGAATTACCTGGATAGATTAACCATTAAGACTTGGTAAGTGATCTGTCATCAACTGTAGCCGAATTCTACTGGTCATCAAGTAAAAAAACATTCGCATATCTTGCTGAATAAAGTAAACAAAACAAAGGATTAAGGTATGACGGTGATCAGGGTCAGGTGTTTGCGAGAAAGACTATGACAGCTATTTTTTAAATGAGAACTCTCACTTTCAGAAAACCGTTGTTTGTCTTCTTTTACAAAATACTCGATCACCACACTTGAATTATTGCGTGCAGACGAGATTTTCTGGTTTAGGGAAGGACAACACGTCGTCGGAAAGGGTATATAGACAAAAAACAAATAGAATTCTTTGATGCATGCTGGGACGCTGCAGCAACCTAAACTTCCTCTTGGAAGACCACTGAGATGAAAAGTTCAGTGGAGAAATTCAAAGCAATAGAACTTTCGAGTCTTGGAAATCTTCGTTTGCCTGCTTGCATGTTCATAAAAACACAGCGGTATAGTGCTGAAAGCTATAGCTGGGACATACTTGCTCTCTCGACGGGTCATAGATGCGTGGACTATGCTATCTGCCAATGTAATCTAAAACACGAAAAAAACTTTCGACGGGCATCAGATTTCGGTTGACTTTATGCACTAACTAACTCGGCTTATAAAGAAAAGCAAGGTTTCTGCCTCGTGCTTGGGCTTTGGTTTGGTACGTGTCTGACTGTGTGACCCAGTATGAATGGTGTACAGGTTTAACTAAATACTGACATTTGCGCGTGTACATGTTTTTTGTTCGTGCCAAAGATGCATGTATATGTGTGATTTGAGTGTGTACTCAAAGTATATGAAGGCACTTCTAACATACAATGACCTTAACAGCTCACGAAGAAGAGTATTTTGACAGATATACGGATCTCAGCCTTACCGTATCGATCTTACGCGAGCTTACACTGTCGCAAAGATTACACTGAGGTGTTGCTAATCATATTTAGAGGAGCATATCTCCAACAATAACTAAGAGTTTGGACCATACATAACAGGTCTACGAATAAAATTTCTGGCCTTAATCACCTGATATCCTGAGATTCCTGTTGTTCTATAGTATGGCGCCAGTGTGACACTCGATATGATAGAACCTGTTCTGGTCTGACAAAATCAGCCCACATCTGTCTTGAGGATTAAGAAGTATAGAATAACTTCAACCAACTGACTAAACAATTTTGCTGAAGCATTGAAAAAATAGGCAATGGGTAAGAAGCTGGCAACTGGGAAACAGAGAAATGTTAGATACCTACAGAATAGTTACTGTGTTCACAGCTAATAACCTAGTTGCTCATTGATTGAAAAACTAACTTACGTTTTCTGGACAGTAGGCACCTGGGCCGGGCTTCTTAGTAGCGTCACAAGGTAGCAAGTTTCTTGCAGTTATGGAGTACGTTGGGAGCGCTTCTTTATAAACGTTCAACGCTGTTACTTTGTAAGCGCCAGCACCTGGGGTCTAAATGACAAGAATAAATTTGCAAGCAAAACTGACACTCAACCTCACTGCAGCCAAATACTTTGGTTCTACTTGACAGCGAATAACCCGGAGCAGATGCCTTTTGACTCCTGACTGTTTTACCAATCATTGGGTCCATTTTATAAATATTAGGTCCTGTGTGTTTGGTAATGAAGAGATTATGTGATATTTCACTTACCTGGAACGTCATCTGTGTGAAAACCCTTAATCCGTGAACTCAACGTGTAAGCGGGTGCCTTCGAATAAACTTGTTGGTCACAGGCATTAACACTGTAGGCCCCAGGTCCAGGTGTCGCAAATATCGTGGATTCCCTCTGACGGCTATATAATGAATACTGTGGTATGCCGTCTTTCCCCGTATTTGAAACTTTTGGGTTAGGAAAGTAGCAGGGACCTGGACTGTTATCAGTAGTACTGCTCATATGTCGGACTCCAAAGCTCCACTGAGGTTCACGAACGTGAGTTGATCGACAGTCATGTTGAGGATAACCAACAAGATTTGGTAGTTGATAACAAGGACCTGGACTGCTGTACATAGCGGCAATCGGTCCACGTGGCCTCGTATAATTGTACACCATTTTTAAAGTTTAAATATCAAAGAGCAACTTTATGACTATCACAACTCCCCCACAACAACGACTACACAAAACTGATTTTAAAAAGCGACCTTAATTTGTTATAGTATTAAATTTTTTAGCGTACATAAACAAAATGTTGATAAATGTTTTCGGTTATGAAATAAGCCCGTAACTGGTTACTTTATTCAATTTGTAGTGTTTGCCGTCCATAATTGCATTTTGTCTTCCATTTTTCAACGTTTCATGTACATCGTTTTATTAACCACATCTGTACACTCGTACGGAAACATCACCATCATTTTTGGATTGGATTGGTAACACGAACAAACGGGAGGTTTTACACACCGCACATGTCCTATCTTCTTGCGTGGATTTTCTGGTTTGCGAAGCAACTTGTAGTGACCGGCGATCGTGTGGCTTCTCTAAGGATCCCGGCTGCGACCGTGTTTTCCTGCTTGCCCGTTCTGTACGCATGATCCTATGTACGTCTGCAACAGGAGGCCTGATACGAACTCAGTGCCACTTTCTTCAGTCGTGCAAGTTCCAATCCTTTCCCTTTCAGCATTTTCGTTTCGGTTCACTACAAATTGGTGAGCCCGAATGCTAATCATTTTCCTTTCAGCACTCTCGTCTCGGTTCACTGCAAATTGGTGAATCCGAATGATGCTTTTTCACCGCTTTTCCTCCGATCGCCATCAAAAACTGGTGAACCTTA
>LUCH01005956.1:0-11364 GCA_013368495.1 Paragonimus heterotremus | reverse complement strand
GTCGAGTGGGCTGTAGTCCATCTCGCGCTTCTCTTCTTCTTCCTCTTGGTTGCTGCCGTTGATCCCGGACTAGGCTAGAACTGATCACTTATCACATTTTCCAAATACATGCTGGAAATATACGGTTTGTTTCCAAACCCTGTCGTGTTCTTTAGTTCGATGCCTGATGGGACTACGTTACGATTGCTGTTAAGGAAAGGCGTATTTAATTGTTAGTGGACGAGGGTCTAGCGCATAACCACTTGTCCACTACAAACTGCACGGTGAGAATATTTGGCCCCGCGTGTCTGCTGACCTACCAACCCATGATGTTCGCTATCGCCAGCCACATGTGGAATTATTTATCCGACGTCGTACGAATCTGTGAAGGGTATACCCGATGGCGCTGCTCCTCTCTTGTATGGGTGACCCATTCAATTAGACGGACTGTGACTTGTCACTCCGTCGTCCCGTTTTCAGTGATACGTATTCCAATATATTTGTACTCATACGTTTTGCAACCATCCTTTACCGTCACAACCATTCTTTCATGTTATCATGTTCCGGTCATTTTCATCATTTGATTGATTAAGCTACTACAGATCTTTTGCCAAATTCACTGAAGATCCTAATCCCACTTTTCACTTGAATGCTTAAAAACGTGCCATTGTATATTCCAAAAATAATCGAAAAATTAAAGTTCACCCCTGATTAAAGGTAAGTAACACTTTTGCGCGTTTATCGTCCCACCAGAATTATTTCTTCCAACTTCCTTGAGTTTACTGCAGTATTCAGCCTCTGGTGATTATCCAAACGTTTAACAGAAATTTTACATTCGAACGTGTCTTCGTTTCCAAACTGCATTGCACGCATTACATCTGCACCCTGGGAGCAATTGTCGTCAACTAGGAACCGTCCGTTCGTTACCGTGTTTGAAAAAAGTAGCCTAATTTGGTGGTTACCCTGAACCCTGTACTCAGAACTTCACCTTTGGTCTATTCTGATAGAGTGTGCTGACAAAATTTGGCCCTGTTCTGCACTACCGTTATAAAGCTGTAAACCAAACCGACAGTAGAATTAGTTGAAACGGTCGCCAGCAGCCGACGAACGATTATGCCTGGAAAATGGGTGACTTGCGCGTGCCGAACAGAGATGTAATATGCGATCACATGGGTATACGGTATACTGCGTACGAACTCCCTTGACATCCTAACTACATTCTGTAACTATGCGTTCTGGATTTATTTTGCACCTTAGACAGCAGACTGGTCAGTGAAACAACCAGTTCCTGACAAGATTACACACTGATTGCATAAAATAATATCCTGAAAAGTGCAATAACTTATCAGTTTGTAATTCGTATGTCCTTCCTTCTGTCTGTTATGCTGCGTAACGTGGCGCGGACACAACAACCCCTCGCTGGCGAGATCTCCAAAAGATTGGGCCTCCATACATCTGTTTAGATGGCGGCGCAACCACTAATGAATCAACGGCCATGAATCAACTAAAAGTTAGTGAATTCCCTCGACTTCAGTACTTTGACGCTATCTGTGTGTTAGGAGTTTTAGCTCCAAACTTTTTCGGACACCGTATAACCTCCTCAGTTGTGGCACCCGCATTCGAGAAAACCGCCTAAACCACAACTTGATCGAGACAGTAAACGAGGAAAGAAATTCGTTATTTCCCTAGAAGGTTTCATTTGAACAGCCGTCATATTTTCAGCTCCCCCAATATAATCGCCATTTCGTCAGGTGTTGCTGGTAATCCCAAACAAGCCACAAAACTGAACTCACTCACGACATAAGCAATGACCTTGAAGGCAGCCATAAATAGTAATTTCACTTTGTGCCATACGCACTTAAACCCCGCAAGCATTCCTTTTTCACAATCAACACACCCACCTTAGCAGCCGGCTTTGTTTTCCACCAACTTATAGACAGTGAATCCTAGTTACCTGACAGTTGTCTTATACAATATTCGACGGGCATGAGTAACACACAGCATTTCATGGCGTGAATCACTCGCTGTTTATGTTGCTGCTAAGTGCAGATTGGTTGGATTGGACGGACTCATCAATAAGAATCCGACTATCAGTTTGCAGAAGGTTGCGTCCAACTACTGTCGATAACGCAGATAAATTGGCATGTCAGCGAACTGACCAACCCGTAGCATTGTATTTTGTTATAATGAGCACCGAGGTGAAAACAAGCTACTTAGGCATACCACGCGTTGAACAGCGAGCTGGAAGAGCAGGCAAGCTGATCAAATAGGGCAGTTGGGGCTTTGACACCAGTCGCAATTCTTCATTTTACTGATGCATCTAGTCCACAAAATAACCAGCAGAGGCTCACTGCAGCTGAATCGCTTTGTGCCACAAGTTCTGCTTGGATTTCGTTCTGGAGGGTAACTGGTTTTCACCAGTAGATAACTCCGTCATTTATTGGGTGAAAGTCACCTCACTATTCTCGCCGATTAAACGCCACTGATGTGGCTTTGCCTTACATGTCGGTAGAAACATACATGTCAGCTGCACGCCGCACGCAAGTCACTTTCCCACTAAGAATTACGCCATTTTTGCTGACCAACTTTCCACACTGGCATTTTGCAACGCAGATCGACTTAGTATTATCTGATTTTACCACTAAACTTCCTTTCACCACTTGTTACTGAGCACATCGTCAGACTTTCCGCAACTTATATGAAGGACAAATTCGTCACAGTCCTAGAACGTTTCGGGCGTCCCTCCTTTAAACATTCTTTTTCATTTTGCCAATCAAGCAAGCCCGCCATTGTCATACTTTCTGCTGATCCTTTTTGTTTGACGACTGCGAACAATACCTTGGTCTTTGAATCCAGCGGTGAATATTCTGTTGGAACATTACGTCCTACAAATATAAAATGGTTGGTTAAAGCATATTAGCAATTCCCCGAAGCGCATTGTGGCCATGTACATAGCGGTACTGTGGTTTCCTGAACTCATTTGAATAGTCTTCGTACGCTGGGTTGATGGTTACAATGCTTCGTAAGTGGTGCCGATAAAATCACTAGGTATGCAAATAACATCAGGAGGGTTTGAAAACGAATTGTAGTGTGAATAATAACCAAATGAAGTAAGGACGCTATCAGCGCTTTTTTGACGAAATACATGAGTGGGATTCATGAGTGTGTTACTATGGTGCTGGACGGAATCATACAGATGTCATAACAGTTATCCGATGAACGAAAATACCGTATAGTTCACGAGGCACAGCAATCATGCCCGCTCACTAATGAACGAGAGACTTAAGTGGATTGCATCTACCTGGGTGGATGGTTTCGTTACCTTGTCAACATGGGCAGAGGCAGGAGGTTGAATCCAACGTCGTTGGCCCATGTCCAAGATATAGTGCGTGCGCGTTGTATGTGTGGATGTGTGAGTCAACGTGGATACGTGAAATTAACTTCAGTGGTGCTGGCGAACCATGAGTTATTTGGGGCCACTACGGGTGCTCGTTGTTGAAGACCGCCCTACGGTGGATGTGTTTGACGTTCCATTCTGATCACACGCCATAGTCAAGTCGTCCACCTATGCGGTCTTCCTCATGCCACAGTGTGGTGCCGCAAACTTCATGTGTACGCTTACGACAGACGGAACAATCAACCGTTGACCTACGCCTGTACCTATCAAAGGGGTGCCTGCCGGATCGCCAATTTTGGCGTCCCATCGGCCGAAACACGGGTCACTGTACTCATTTTCGCCGCAATTTTTTTCGTGAATCATTAAAAACTTTGGTTGACGTTTACGTATCTGCTACGAAGTAACACTCTTGTCCGAACGGCTTGGTAGAGTGCTGATACCGCTAGAAAATGGTTCGTCCTTAGCCTAGGGAGCCGCAGTAAATGAAATGATACGTCACTTTGTTTTACCGACTGTTCCTCCTACCGTTGCAGGAGACAGGCAACAATTCAGCGGAATTGGTGAATCTGTGCCTCTGCGAACTCCAGAAACCCCAGCTGTGGATTACGTCGGAAGACTCCGGGGACGCCTGTCTAGAATTCGCTACATACCCAAATCGTAAGTTGCAGTATCCGTAACAAAAGCCGCCCGGCCTGAGTGCATTATTTAGCAGTGATGCCTAGCGACGGTCACCCAGACCATTCCGGAATGATCCCGATAAAGACTTTCGCGGGACATTCGCTTTTTATGAATACCAAAGATTGAGCACGATTTAATCCCCATTGATCAAATCGAAACTGCGGGCTTTCGCCAGAGTGGCTTCGCCCTTAATATCCCCCACGCCGCCCTGCGCCAATCGGTCCAGCGAAAACCACACCGGGCGCCACTTCTGCAACTCCCATTTGTCTACTTACTGGCAAGAGGGAAAAGTTTCGGCCTTTGCTTCACAACGAATCGTAATATGGTCTTCGGGAGCTTTCTTCTGTTATTACTCACAGGCTCTCTTGAAATGGAAGTCCACAGTGCACTTCGCACAATCGTGTTAGTGTATATCGTCCTATACAGTTAGAATTTTCCAATGTTTTATGCCCAAGAGGTAGTGTTGACACAACGCCATCACACACTTTTGGAGCAGTCAAGTTGATGTGTCCGCCGTCCGCCAAGTATTAGTAGAGTCAGCGGCGCTGATCTCTAGCTGCGTAATGCTCACACATTTCAGCTCTCCAAGACCATTTCAACTCGACCGCATAGAATGTGCCGGCTCTTCCGTCTTTGATCTTCTGTGTAATTTTTGATTTTTCGAGGACTGCGGCCGCGTAGCTTGAATGAGATGGGAAGGCGGTGTGCAACAACACTTGGTTACTTGGTTGAATGGTGACTAAATTTACTTTTCGTCACCACCACAGTGCCAGGATTCGAAATTTGACGTTAAACTCACCCTGACTAAATCAGTTTGACTGCTCTGATAACCAGTGGGTGTCCAGTGGCATAAAAAATGTAGCATCGGTCTAGGGAGAAGGCAGAACGGCTAATTGGCTTCCTCCATACAGTCAACCATCCGGGTGACATAATAGGTTTTCTAAGACGTTCTAAAAAGCAGTAGTCTTCTGGCTTATTTTGGCTGTTCTTTCCTGAAATCCGATAGAATAGTCTAATAATAGTATCCGCCTTCTTGTTTGGCTAACTCAGAAAAGGGGAGCCAAGCAACGGGGTGGAATGTTCATCTTTGGGAGCAAAACTTGTGTAGTAGACTGTCAAAAGGTCCGCCTGTTTGGTTCCGCTTATAGGCAGCGCCTTGTTCAGAAGTTGCTCACATTATACGCCAGTGAATACCAATTGCTAAGGTTGTCCTAAAATTCAGTTTGGTTGAATTCAGAATGCACTCTTATTCATCAGGATTGAACTCTAGACAGCTTTTTTGTATCGTCAACGCCGAAACGTCCCTTTACCTTTGACAGTGACACCTTTCCGTCCTGTTTTGCGGTCCTAATATGTGCACTACCGGGAATCCAACCCCATTAATTAAGGATTGGACTTCAAGCGATGGCACATTCATCAGCACCCATGTACTCTTGTTTGACTACAGCGGCGGCAGTCAGTCAGTGATATATCGTATGAGGATCCGTACGGGTCAATACTCAGTGGTCCCCTGTTTGAACTATGAAAACGGTTGAGTTCTAGGGGTGGGTTTCTGACTAAAGCTGGAATGGTATTAAAGGCGGCCCAGGATCCATCGTCGACTGTTCTGATTCGACGGCCTTTTCACAGTGAACGCTGACTGCTATCGGGTTTGGTGTGGTCTATGCACATCAGGTTCAGAAGTGACACCGGATCACCTTAATTAACCCAGTTGGACGATGGTCGTTGTTGATCTGCTCAACACTTTGGTCCCGAATAGGACACTGTTGTAACGATCACACCTGTTGGTCATGCTTGTTCCTCTGTTTTACAAGGTGTTAGGCGAGTGTCCGGACGGATCATCAGTAATTCGGCCAGCAGTGGCATGGAATACTTCCAGCAACATGTACAACCCAAACAAGAGGAAAACGTGAAAAAGCCCCCGTAACATAATCCTCGTCGTCAAGGTCCTTAACTTGAGCGTTGATGACTTTTGTAGCTAGGCCTCGGTGGAACAAGGGTTAGAAAATAGTCTACTTTCGTGGTGACTTCACGAACTCCACCATTTTGTCAGTAGCAGCCTTATATCTACCCAGTCCCCAGCTCAGTCTTATCCGTAAATCATTGCAACATCTTCGAGGTCCGAGGCCATCTTTCAAAACCATCACAGTCAGAGTGGATCATGGTGATGGCTACACAGAATGACTGTGCCTTCCATTCACCGGTCGTCTAAAAGCACTGTAAGCTTCATCTTCGACAACGGAGGGCTTTAGTATACCGGTTCCTGTTCTGACTCCAATTTCGCGGAAGTCACCTTCATACCAAAGAACTACCAACTCGCAAAGGTTGGACTTCATCATTTTTAACTACCTCACATCTAGGAGTAAACGTTGGGCACTGTCTTCTTCACACGGCATGCCTGCAGCTGGAGTTTGGCAGGCAGTTTTGGCTAGTGACTGATTACGCCATCGGCTTCATAATTCATCTGGCTCAGGAAAGCTAGTATGTTGATGGGATCCAGAGTAGCTCTAAGAATGATGGAATAGGTGCCTCCATATGGGCGTGACAGCTACGTTACATTCTGGATGCAACTCGTATGGTATATAATAGGCTGGATTCCCCGGCACTGCTTGCATGGCCGCAGCCATCGAAATCGTGTTAGACATTCCGCACAACTTCTTGATGTGGCAAGAATTGTAGTATGTTTGATAAACTGTCTCAGAATTGGCATGTGGGTTGAAGAGAGGGGCCTCCGCAAGCTTCACGCAAACTTACTATCCTCATAACGGGGAGGTGATACATCTTGGGCGAGAGGTTAAACCTTGGTGTTACGTTTAGTATTTCTCTGAAAGGTCCCTGGAGTTGGACGGCAGACTGTCTCCCTCATTGCAGTTTCCAAAGACATCAACGGGAGACAAATCAGCAAAGTCTGCTGCAGTTATATGATGTTTCCAGTATATCTTCCAGTTTTCTACCGTGTACAGCAGGCAACCAGATTCTGATGAGTAGTAGGGAATTTTGATTTTTATACGGGTTGAAGATCACCCACAAGTGATCGCAGCTGTTGCAACCTCATAGACTCTCCAGTCGGTGTAACAGGCAAGCCAGGCGTTCTGGCTTCGTGTAACAGTTACACTCGTAAACCGACTTTGAGCAACGTGGAGACACCGGGGGACAGCGTTCTTCTTATGTAAGGGTTCCAACGATAGTTCTGTGAAAGGAGACAATAGAAGCAGTCGTGATCCAAAGGCCCAGTAAGGCATGCACAGGACTAACACAATCGAAAACAAAAGTGGCGCCAACAACACGGCAGCACGATACGTTACATCGGCTCCGTCCAAAAAAAGCACTCAACTCGGGTTTCGCTCTCATTAGAGATAGTCGGTAGTGCATATGCTCGCCACTACCGGGACTGGAACTCCGGCCACGCTTTTGCGAGGCAACAATGTTGACCACTGCGCCATTGATCTCACATCAGCTTGAGCGTTCACAGATGAAAATTCAGTCGTGTCTAGTGTGAAGTCAATGAAGCAGTGGTCAACATGGTTGCCTCACAGAAGAATGGCCGGAGTTCTAGTCCCGGCAGTAGCGAGAATCTGCACTACGGACGATCGCTAGTGAGAGCAAAACTCTTCTGGCAGCAACTTTCAAGCCTTCCGTTTAAAATAAAATTCTGAAACAAAGTACAACTTGTGCCGTCCGCTGTGTGGCGTCTCTTCCGGAGGCGGTCATCCGTGGGAGGAACACGGTGAGGGAAATTGACAACGTTCGAGTGCAATTATGCCCAGTCGGTTTCCTATGGATGGACCGACGAACGTGTCAGCCATGTAGGCCTTTGATCCAGTTTAAAAAACAAGTTTCACTTCCTTCTTATGGAAGCCGATGCGCATAATTCTCAAGTGCCACGAAGTCATGTATAAGGGTTTGCGAACAATCGAGCCGATAAATATCATGGATTTCCTTCTAAAGAATTAATCACTAAGAGGTTTCACCGCATAAATGACGGCTAGCTCTTTTGGATCCGCGTATATTGCATTTTGGCGCTTACCGCCGTCCTAGTCCGAGAGTCAAGAGATTTCACATGTCGAGTTGTTACTGTTCCCGGGCCGTATTGGACGTTGCCCCGCCAGAATTTTAGTGGTCAAAATGAATCAAACTTCGCGAATATCGGAGTATCGGTTACCGGTTTCATAGTCCTCTTGAACGCCGTACTCTGGCATTTACTCCACTGCCATACCTCTCATGAATGACTGTTTGGAAATGGCACTTATTTCCAATAAGTCATCTTAACTGCTGAAAAAATGGGATTTTTCATTCTGGGGGATTCAAATGCTCATCATTTTCTTCCAACTTCGAAGTTGGCTCCCTTCGTTGGTTGGTTCGTTAAGAAGCCTGGCCGGAAGGTCAGTCAAAACCTAAACATACAGTTGCTATACACCACTATTTCACCCTTGGACTGGCTGGCAAGTATGGCCCGCTTTAAAAATGTCGTTTTCTTCCCTTTTTGAGAAGTCAGAGTTGCGACAGATGGGCCCCGACACTTGGGCTCTGGTTTTCGTGAGATCGCGGTATCGTTGCGCTGCCTCCGTGATCGACATAGTCTTAATGTCTTTCTCATCTCTTCTCACAGAAGGTCGTGACAGTTAACCAACCTCACGATCCATTTCACCACATTTGAAGGTCGGAACCAAATGTGACTCAGATATTCAACCCCCACCCATGAACCCGGCTAACGACCTCCGCACTGCATGGGACAGTCACTTCCCCGGCGACTGATTTTCTTTATCCAGTTTTTAGTTCCCTGAAAGTTAGCATTTGTCTGAGTAAAATGACTTTTGTCTCACGAATCTGAACTTCAGCCGGTTCCGTTATTATGTTCTATGAGAATCGTCTCAAATGTTTGTGAAGCTTCTGATCATGCTGCTCTAGTGTCTGACAATAAAGGAGCACGCTGCTCTCCTTGCATGCACACAACGTCAATCATCTGCAAGTTTGCAATTTCATTCAACACCACCGGCTCAGTCAGTGGACGCTGCTTGAGTGCAGTACAAAATTCGTGTCGATAGCAAATCGGTTCCTTTCCTTTCTAAAGTTGAACAGTTTTCTCAGCTTGAGTCTGTTCAACTTCTTGTAGTTCAGATGTTTTCACTGGAATAGACTCGTATATTTGTTTTTGCTTTTATCGCCGCACTGTGATAACGACATGTCACCCATCAAATAAACCTTCCATTTGGTTGTTTGTTCTGGACCACTACCGCAATTCTGTACCTACTTTGTGAGTTTTGTGTGCAACCCCTGAAATCACACCATTGTAACGCTGGTTCGGGGCCCGTAACATAGATGTCCACCAGCGGTAGAAGAGAAAACGCCGATAAATCCCAACCGATTGCCCTCCGCAACACTGCCCGATGTTAGTCATCTAGGTCAAAACGTAGTGAGTCAAGCGCCCCCACTCTTATTTTTATCGCTAAAAACATTCCAGTGTACCGTCAGGTGAAATAGCACGGGTCTGTTGTCCAATAAAATGGACGGAACGGCTGGTAAAGTGGTTGTGTCTGACGGAAAGATAATGACCACGCCCTCTACGGTTAGAAAACCGCTCACCAACAGTCCTCTGCCTAATCACATCCCAAACCTTAGCTGGAATAACTGTGGCTTCCCCACGCAAAAAAGGACCCGCCCATTAGAAGAGTGACAGGAATTCCCCTCTAAATGCAGGTTCATTTAGATATACAAAGTGACATAATCATACTCTGTTATTAACTGAACAAAGTTCGGCTTATATGCAACATTTTGCATGCGCTTTCCATCGCGATTCTCAAAAGAACTTTCAAACGAATTTTGACGTCACATTCGCGCTAAGTCCGTGTTACCTACAACAGATTCCACCGGCTATACGATAAGCTCGTGCATCATTTCACGTAATGATTTTCATCACTGCACAACCATCTCTCAACAGACACAATGAGTCCATGAAAATAAATATTTGAGGAAGTGGATAGATGTTCACCGCAGATATATTTGGGCTGTCTGTATTGTGTTTGCTTTCACTGGTCCAAGCCCACAGAGTGCAGATTTGGACCACTGTGGTGCGCAGTCTCATAAACACGGTCATGGAAGACGCAGTTGCTAAAGTTTCGGACATCGATTTGATTCGCACCATTGGCAAAATTGTGTCCATTCGCAGCAAGTTCGTACCAAACATCTTGGACAGGTTCGTTCTGGGCAAGTAAAGCCGCGCCGTTTATTGACACAAAGTAAAGTTTATTCATTTAGAAATGGGTGGTATTTGATTCTGGTTTTTAATAAACTGGCCATCACTCGCAAATGGTAGCTGCTGACGCATTCCCCGCAGGCCTTTTAATCATTCCACTACGAAGAGAGGCATTACACCCAACTTTTGCTCCCAGTTAGGCTCGTTAGCAGTGTATATCTTTGGCGTATGTAGCACCAACATATCCTACTAAACATCGGTAGCCAAAATATCGTTTAGCGAGAAATCCTAGCCGAAGATGGTCGTGGGTTGGGACCAACAGGACAGTTGCTGCGGATTTACCCGGGCGGTTGGGCAATGTGGGTATTATTCGCAGTCGAATGTGACCGTGTTCATGTAAGATTAATCAGTTATGCCCAATGTGAAGTCACTGGTGCAGTGGTCAGCGAAGTAGTTTCATGGAAGATTGGTCGGGGTTCTAAGTCCGGCCGTGGCCGCAATAATGTAATACTGATGGGCTGTAACAAGAGCCAACATCGAGTCTAGTGCCCCTTTTCCAGGGAGTTGACTGATAGATCCATTCACATTTTGACAAGCCTGCGGAAAACGTTGTTTTTGAATTATCTGAACAGAGGGCCCGCCGCTTTCTTTGGTACAACTTATATCAGCCGCTAAAGTCATCCGCTCTTCAAGACCTATACGGAAGAATAATTGTTCAGATTTCAGTTATGAGTGCATCGAAATGTAAGTGAATGAAGCTTAGGTGATCCCAGCCGTGATATATGGTAAATTTCTTGGGTCTGTGAAGAGCTCACCAGCGCCTCAACTAATACGCCCAGTGACAAGCGACCATCATTGTATGGCTATCTGCAAATTGGTTGGCACACTGAAATATTGGTCTCACATATACTTCACAGTCTTTGAGTGAGCCGACTTCTGATGACGTAGTACACAAAAACCCCGGACTAGCAAACGTTGCCACATCGTGTTGACAAGATTTTGCGGATATCGTACTTCCCCAACTTTCTATTATCTCTCAGATGCTCAAACGAACGGTCTTATAGTGGGATCGCCTTCGACGTCCCTAAAATCCTAAACTCCCTGTGACGTGAGAGTT
>LUCH01005955.1:22500-42743 GCA_013368495.1 Paragonimus heterotremus | reverse complement strand
CTTGAACTAGGGATAATCCGCCCTTGTAAAAGTCCATGGGCCTCTCCTCTCCATATGGTCCCAAAGAAATCAGGTGACTGGCGCTCTTGTAGCGATTATCATGGCCTCAACAAGGTTACAATCTCTGATAGGTATCCTATCCCGCACATTCAGGATCTGACCGGTTGCCTTTCTGGCAAAACTATGTTCAGTGAGATTGATCTGGTCCGCGCCTATCACCAGATCCCAGTAGAGGTGGCGGATATCCTCAAAACGGCCGTCATCATGACTTTTGGCCTGTTCGAATTCCTTCGAATGCCATTTGGCCTTACTAACGCTGCACAAACTTTCCAGCGTTTCATTCACGAAGTATGCAGAGGCCTGGATTTCGTCTAGCCCTTCTTAGACGATATATTAGTGGCCAGTTCTTCCGAAGAACATTTGCAAAATCTACGTTCCTTGTTTGCCAGGTTAGCCCAACACGGGATAACCGTCAATCCAGCTAAATGCGAACTTGGAAAAGGTAGTATAAAATCTTTAGGCCACATTATTTCAGCTTCAGGCATCCAGGTTTTACCAGCGTAAATGAGTGCTGTCAACGATTTTCCTGAGCCAACCTCTTTCAAACAACTTCGACGTTTCGCCGGCTTAGTAAATCACCATCGCCGGTTCATCCCCCATTGTGCACAACTTCCGCAGCCCCTCATGGACTCACTCCGAGGCGGTACGCGTAAATTCAGTTTTACGGACGCAGCGCGCACAGCTTTCGTCGAGCTTAAAATGGCTATATCCACTGTCACTCTTTTGGCCCACCCAGACCCTCACGCCCCACTTTCTCTTTTTACTGATGCCTCGGACGTAGCCTTCGGTGCCTTATTACAACTTGTCCACGACCAATAGCAACACTTTAGGTTTCTTCTCCAAACGTTTGTTACCTGCTGAATCTCGGTATAGCACGTTTGGGAGAGAATTACATGCTATTTACCTAGGTATCCGCCACCTCCGCCATGCATTGGAAGGTCGTCCCTTCACTGTGTTTACGGACCATAAACCTTTGGTGTACGCCCTTGCTTCTTCATCAGACAGGTACTCCTCCAGGGAGATCAGACGTCTGGACTATGTTTCGCAGTTTACCTGAGACATACGGCATGTTTCAGGTGCCTTCAACCCTGTCGCTGACGCTCTTTCACGCGTCCACGCTACTCTAGTCGCACTTGCTTCTGTTGATCTTAGTGACCTAGCTGCGGCCCAGGTGCAAGAGCCTGGGTTCCAAACTGCCTTGCAACGCTACTCCTTAAAGCTGCGCGCTATTGCGCTGCCTAATGCAGACAGAACCATTCTTTGCGATACGACTACGGGTATTCCGAGACCTGTAGTGCCACTGGCGTACCGGCGTGCTATCTTTAATCAATTTCACAATTTCTCGCACTCTAGTGTTCGCGCCACAGTTAAACTAGTAACGGAGGGATTTGTCTGACCTAAGGTTAATTCAGACGTTTGCAGTTGGGCACGCGCTTGCCTACAGTGCCAACGTTCGTAGATGCACAGGTACACACGAAGTCCAGTTTCCTCATTCGGTCCTCCAGATGCCAGGTTTTCACATGTCCACTTAGATTTAGTTGGACTCTTGCCGCCTTCACGTGGCTATGTTCACACATTAACCTGTGTAGGCCGATTCTCAAGATGGCCGGATGCCATTCCATTAAAGAATTGCTCATTTGAAGCTGTCGTGAACGCCTTCTTGGAACGTTAGGTGACCAACTACGGATGCCCTACAACCAGTACGACGGACCGCGGTTCGCATTTCGAATGCTCAACACTCGAAGCTATGACGAACTTTCTTGGATGCCGGCGCATTCGTACCACGGTATACCATCCGTCCTCGAATGGGTTAGTGGAACGTTCCCATAGGCAACTTAAGGCTTCGCTTTGCGTCGTCTCTAATCCGGCACGGAGTCAAATCCTTCCCTTTGTTCTTCTAAGGATCTGAAACATATTGAAGGCTGATCTACAGCGTACCCCGGCAGAACCGGTCTATGACTGCACCCTGCGTCTGTCTGGTGAATTTGTTTCACCCCCTCCATTGGCATCTTCTGTGCCTTCAATCTTTGCTTCCACACTACCTCGATATATGCGGCGAATTCAACCTACACTTCCACGTGAACAAACTAGGCCAGTGCAAATGCGCAAGGATTTGGCCAACTGTTCACATGTACTCGTTCGCTGTGACGATGTACGCAAGCCGCTTCAGCCTCCTTACTCGAGCCCCTTCAAAGTGCTTCGACGAACGCCAAAGCACTTCACGGTCGACCGTCACGGTCTCCATGACACTGTTTCCGTCGATCGTCTGAAAGTCGCCTACGTAAACGACGACATTGCCCGAGCCTCCCCTCAGCCATCCGTCGAAGCCCCCGTCCGTACATCGTACCCTCCGCCGGACGACGCCACACGCGATCAGGACGTCGCGTTCACTTTCCACAGCGCTATGTAGACGCCATTTATTACACGTAATGTTTTTTTCCCTCAGTAGCCTTCTCATTTCAGAAACAAACAAAAAATACTGCAAAACAAAAAACGACAAAAAATTTTCGTACAGCAATACCTGAAGTCCAACAAGCTCGCCAGATACTTATTTTCTTTCTACATTCCAGGTCGCGCGCGCAGGTTACGGTGGGGGGAAAGTACACTCTGGTCTGTCGTTGCAGTAGTGGGGAAAGCCTACCTCCCATCTTTTTCTCCTCGAGTTTTGGGGAGTTGGGTAGCCCGCCCTGACAGGACCACCCTAGGGACGCATGGACAATTCCCGATTTTGCAAGCAGACCGACTCCTCTTCACCGTTACCAACTTTCTTCAACGTGGCATATGTAGCTGTTCTTCAATACGCCTGCCCCTCACTCAACCCACGGTAACTCCAATATCTCTAGCTCTGTCTTTTTGTTTTTGTCGACGGCTGTCAAACTTGAGACCTTCTAGGGGGGGACCCCTGTAGAGACACTCTTGGTTTGCCACGTATTCAAACTATTTTGACCGTTGACACTATTGATGTTGTTTGACTGCATGTTTGCATTTTCTCGTTTGTTCGACCATCCAAGGTCACAGTTGACAACTACGATTTCCGGTTGCTGGCTGCTGATTTGTCGCACTTTGCTTCTGTTGTGCTTTGCTTACACTTTGCTTTCCCTGTCTATTTGCAATATACGTCGTTGTCCACTAACTGATATTCTGGTTTAATTATTGTGGAGAATAGACCCGATTCTAGAAAGAAACGTTCCAATCCCCTACAGTGTAACACACTGCCTCTTCCTGCTGCACATAGCTCCAGCACTCTTTCGTCGTTGTCAGTGTTATGATCCCGAACACCAAACACACCTCCCAGCTTCTCATCCAAAGACAGACGACCAAGCGGAGCATGCAAATTGCCCGCTAGTATGATGATGTCTGAGTGTTTGGTTTGTCTCAGAAGGTCAGCGAGGGCGTCATGGAACGCATCTTTGGTAGCATTCGAACAGCTATCCGTTGGAGCGTACACCGAAATAAGGAATACACAACGTTATGCTGATTTGCCTTGACAGACTGTAATCGGTGTATTGAGTCTAACAGCGCATAAGCGACTGTCCACTGTGATCCAGTCGAGCAAACATTGTTGTGCTCGGGAACTCAATGCGATTCTCACCCCCAGCTTGACCAACAAATTCAGCTTCGGTGTCGTCAGAGACCAGGAAAGAGAGAAAAGATCGGATTAGCAGTTATCTAGAGGTGAGCTCAAGCGGGTAACGGTGCTACAGTCGTAGACTTGCGTTTCCGACACGCAGCCTACATCAGGCTCCAGACTTGAGAAAGTACTTGACAATGCAGCTTATTGACCGTCTTGTCGGAGAATGCGGACATATAGAGCGCCTAGGTTTAACGGTTACCTTGGCCTTAGAAAACAATTGTCGCCCGGAGGCAACTGAAAGGGAAAAAACTTGGTGGCAAAATAGAAGGGGGATGTCGTGTTGGGTGAATTATGTCACTTACAGGAGAATGATAACTTCCGGTCCTTCGCTATTGTAAAGTCAAGCGAACCGAGACGACCGATGGAGTATAACACAGTAAACAAGTAAGGGGTATATTGTCGGCACATATACTCGAGGTGCGAGCGAGCAATAAGATGAAACCATAATTCAGCGGAACGGTGAGTTCGTAGTGTGCGTCGTACGTCGGAGTATGCTGGGTATACGTTGGTATCCCTACTTGTTCAAACGAATGTTTATTCATATGCGGAGGTTTTCAATACAAAAAGGTTCAAATGACAATCGGTACTCAGACAGTCAATAATTAATAAATAGGGTTGCTACACTGTCGAAACGCGTTCTTGGTGAACACACAACTTGGCCCCTCTTACTCCCGAGGAGAAACGGCTGAGTGGTGTGTTTTGTCTCCGTGTGCTTCGCACTGACAGTGGCGCTCGACTGTTACAATTGTGTGCGTCTTGCTGACTGTCTCTGTTGATTTGTGCGTCTCAACACAAAGAACGACGTCATGTGAAGCCCCTCATGGACGCCAGTTGGTCATATCGCTGTCTGTGGCGCTACCTCATTAATGATTGTCTGTCGATCTGGATTAACCACTTTGGCTCTGATCCTATCGTTTGTTCCCGCTTCGTTTTATCCTTTATCCGGTGAACATCTACTATTGTGCCCACAGACAAAGCATACAATTGAAAACGGGGCGACGATGGTATATGAAACCCTTGTCAAACAACAGTGACAATCAACTTGTTCAACGATCCAAACAAGCATTAGGCAGAAGTCTTAACTGCTGTACGAATCTCTGTTAAAGAATTCTACTCCGAATAAGCATCACACCGATGATTGCACAGAACGTCGGCTGATTCCGCCGACTTCGAATACGATGAGGACTTCCATGTTTTGATACGCACACTTACAGAGGGTCTGCTTAAGGACTGTATGTCTTATTTCTCTGAGGGAGCCGATGGGATGAAGAATAGCTGAGTTCTGTTTGCTAGTTGGTTTCTGCACAGGCCGTCGACAAAATGTTAGCGAAAATATCCGGAGAAAGATCGCACACGCGTCTACAGCTTATCGCGGCAACCTGGCCGCTGGTCTGAGCACGTTGAGACACAGTTTAACTGGCTCGGGCCAGTTCATTCATGTGCGAGTGATGAAGATTGTGTGGTTATGATATTCCCAACGATCCACCTTCGGAAACCGAAGTGATTTAAAATATTGAAACGTAGGATAGCTCCAGGTCCAAACCTTCTTTCTTTACCTCTTTTCTGAGATGATGGTGAGTTATTGTTTTCTGATTTGACTACATTCCTGCGTTTCATACGGGGGACTGAAGAAATGTCTCAGAACTG
Organism: Paragonimus heterotremus; assembly: GCA_013368495.1. NCBI lineage: Eukaryota > Metazoa > Platyhelminthes > Trematoda > Plagiorchiida > Troglotrematidae > Paragonimus > Paragonimus heterotremus. The sequence goes on along the minus strand of LUCH01005955.1, from coordinate 37,402 downwards.
GCGCTCATCCTCATCATCAATCAGTCAGTCGTTCTCAAATAAAGATGCCAGGGCATCATCTGATAACCACGAGAGTATTAACCTTGCCTCTATTGCCCCCAGGATGCTCACAGGCTACATAACGCGGCAGCTTCTGAACGACAGTGGAAGCTATAAGGGAAGAATAGACAGGTTTCCGGCCTAGTTCCGGCAAGGAACAGGCATTGGTGCATTAAAATTCAGTCAGCAGTCTTGATGTTTTCTGATCCAAATGTTGTTTTTGACTCATTTACCAGATACACCCTCTGAGGCTATATCCATCAAGTGGTTAAAGTCGTTTGTCAGCTCTTAGTGCGTAGTGTGCATTTGTGGGCAGTTATCTCGAGCGTTCCTCAAGTGGCGATTGACGCGGGTTTTCGATCTCCTCTTCTTTTTCAACTTTGTGGTCGACGGAAGGAACTCTCGGAGTTTCCGAGGATCTCGTGGTAGAACTTCTTTCGGGTAGTAAGCTGACTGCTATTGTGTGTGCGGACGAGATTGTTGTGGTTAGTTCTTCTGCAGAGAATACGCAAGTTATATGATTTGGCTGGTTTGTATGGTATGGATTTTGCACCTGCAAGGTGTAGTGTTGTTGTGAGATTGGGTTAGCACTGACTCTGTCTTTGTTATTGCTGGCAGGCCGCTGGAGACTGTTGATCGTTTCACCTACCGGACTAATGTCGTTGGCCTGTATTATTGCTGACGAGGTGTCCACACTAGTGGCGAAAGCACGTAGTGCATTGCGTATGTGCGTTCGGTTTTGTTCTATGAGTCGGAGACCTATTTGTGCGGAAGATGCTAATAGACTCTGGGTGTTTGATCATTCTTGTTTCCGCCAGTCAACCTATATCAAATTTGCTGACTTTGTGAGCAATGCGACAGTCGTTCAGCGCATGTTCGGAAAATTGAAGTTTTCGACGGGTGATAGAGGTAACGAAAATGCACAGTATTCGTAGGTTAGATCATGGTGACAGAGCATTTATCTCACTACGCATCGTTCATTGTGACTGCTGATGATTGGAAGAAACCGCGGGGTGGTCAAGTGATAACGTGGTCATGGGCCATGACACTATCGATCGTCTCTCTGAACAAGGTTGGTAGGTCCTGTCTACATGATTGAGGAGTTCCCAATCATCCACATTGTTAGTTGAAAGCTCTAATATTGCATTGTATCGCAGTCAGTGGGTTGCTTGTTTCTGCAATGTTGTCTCTCTTGTTTCGCGAGGTTCCCTTATTTTTCCTCTTTTTTCCTTGCATTTGTTCTGTTATTACTCTTGCTGTACAGACCGTCGAGTGTGCCCACGCCAGTCTGTCATTGTACCCACAAGTACGACTCGTCTGGAAATGATGGTGTGATAACTGTTGTCTTATGTTTAATGAAATCGTTAACTGAAAGGTAGAGACCAGAGGACGGCTTTCTTTAAAGATGACAACGAAATAAGGGCGCTTCTCTGATATCATGGACAATTAGTGTCAGTTCCAACGAGAAGTCGCAAGTTATCGAACGGCACCCCTACTGGTAATGTGACTGCGCTTGTTACTCTCCAGTAAAATGGCCCTGTTCACTACTATTTCGTACACAGCATCCACTTCTACTGTATTACCGTCGATGATTTGAACCGATGACCGCTTCTAATTTATATATGGTGCACGCCAATAGCACAGCCATCGACAACCATGTGATCATTTCTCGTTATACCGGTCGAATATCTTGAGGGTCAGACTATTTACCTGTTATCTCCAGCATGCCTTCCTGTGTTAGCGACTGGGATGTATCATGTCCCGGCCGACCGCATCCATATTTATTCATGATTGTCTTTTTAATTGTTGTCTGTCCGTATCCTTTTTTGTCCTTTAAAATCAAGCTAGGTATGCTGCTACACTCAGGTACGTCGCACTTCGTGCGTCTTATTCTGCTATTAAAATAGCGATTGTTTTTAAATTTATGCCATACCTGTGGGATACAAGTGTGTATCTACTGGAAAGTTTTTATACCTTTTTAGCCACATGCGACGTTCTGCAGCTCCCAGTCGCATTGTTGGCCCTCCTTCACAGAAAAGACTAAGCACTTCGTGTGCTCTTACAAACACACAGACATTTGCGGACGTTTCCCATAATTCGGATTTAAACCCCAACATACCAGAATCAAGATGTTTCGAGGTTGTTTATTCAAAAGCTTCCAACACTAAAGTCTGATCCGCCTTCCAGTAACTCATTATTTTCAGCATAAAATATGGAAGAACGATGGTATACACAATTTTTGTGTTACTCCCAATTCTCTTATACAGGGTTCATAATTATATCTGGTCGATGTGTGAAATTGTTGAACGAAGAAAGAAAAACGTTGAGTGTACATTTCAAATCTATTATTGACTAATTGCACAGAATCGCTTCTACTCTTAGCTATAGTATCAATTGTCTAAACTCTGTGAAGGAAGGTTCATTGCTGAAAGTTGCTGGGTATCATGCTGAACTCAAAATACTTTCTACTGCAGTTTGCGAAAGTAATGCTAACTCATCGATGAATTATGCCGGTAAGCTTCACTGGCCGAAGCGACGATTTTTTCTTTGGTAGGCCTTACTGGATGCGTTGATACTCATGGGCTAGTAAAAGCAGATGATGCTTCGAACAACAGCCTTGCCTCCGTTTGTAGAAAGGTAGGTTTGGAGCACTGGTGTCTCTCTGATCGTTTACGTTGTTTAGACTTACCCTCGCTCACCATCTGAAAATGTCCACTTACGTAAAGTATACTTTTAGTTTTACTGCTAAAATAGGCAGTTCGGGTTATTCTTCAGTCTTCTGTACCTATACGCGACTTGGTTCTCTATGTCACAAACCATTCGTCAGCTAACCGGAGAGATAAGAGTTTTCCTCTATGTACATTCATGTTGTTAAATTACTTATCTGTTAACTTTAGAACTCTGTTTTTAACTAGTGTGTAACATTTATTACTTATGGACAGTTTCCGTGACATGTGTATTAATCTCACAAGTTGGCTCATTCAATGTAGATAAATGTGTTAGAAGTATTAGTTTGTTTTTTACTGATTATGTAAACATTGCGATATTCTTAGTGGATGACAGGTTGAATTTTGACCATTAGCCGAACTATCGATGATAATGCCATCACAATGGGCTATTCCTGACAGTTTTAAGCCCTCTGTTATGCACTCACACAATGGATTAATCTTCGCTTCTATTTCGTCCATTTGTAAACTCAGCCCGTTACCAGTCGAAGGCAAAGGTGCTCAATCTCCGAAGCTTTGGTGCTGCCACGTCCCCCTACTGACTGCATTGTAAGTACATGTTTACTTTCACAAGGCCCAGATGTTTCTGTTGGATGCACAGAGCACGTATGACAACCATCATTGTCAACATCATAGTAATGTCAGTGGTTTCATTCACGCTTAATTGCCGTACACTGGTGCGAAAAAACACCAGCTCTAATTAGCAAACGAAAAGGGAAGAAAAAGATTGAGCCTAATTAATAAGTATCCATGTTTATTAGGTGTATGTTAAGAGTACATTAGATAGAGACGAGCAGACTGAAGGTTCAGAGCATAGGACTCAATTGTTTTATAGTTGCAGCGTAGAAACTGAGACGAAAGGGAATTAACGTGTAAGGAGATGTGTGATAAAACTTTACTTAAAAATATTCGCATCACATTCTTTACTATTTTTTAGGAACACGATAATAGCAAGATAGAAGGAAGCGAACATTACTAAACTTCACGGTTTCTTGAGTTATTTAGATGAACTCTGCTGTTTCATCATTAATGATGGTGGATTTTGATTACCAGAGTTATTTTCACACATGCTGTGTCTATAGGTAGAACGGGTTCCATTAATCGCGGGATTGCCTGCCACTTAGTCTGCAGTCGACTGAATATTTGGGCTGCAGTCCGTTTCCCCATCGGATGTTGACACGTTAACTGGTGTGCACAGTACTTTCTTCTTTAGGGTGAGTTGGTAAACAGAGACCGTAACCTCACCCTTCTTGCAGTCTGGTGTGGGATTTTTCTGGATTGCATTGAATAAGTTCGATTTCATCGATTAGTGGTTCCTATTTCGATGAAGGGACGTTACTTTGCGTAAAGACTAGCTCAAAAACGGTTGTCCAGCTTGTTAAGGAGACGCCTAATGTCGGTATTCGATTATATGGGAACAATCGTTCATGTGGATTAGTGTTTGTGCGGTACACAAACGAAGACGGATAAAATGAAGAGTGTAACTGTTTGAAATGGACCGGGACTGGGCAGTAAACAAGCTAGACTGCTAGAGGGTATTGATCAAACATCCTACTGGACCATCCGATTAAGCTCGCATGCCGCCATTTTACCAATCCCTGCTACGTGCATGTGGTGCCTTAATTTCTTTGACATTAAAGGTGACCCGAGTAGATGTAGGATGGCATGACAAACAAAAATGGACAGAAGTGACCAATGGTAGTTGATACTCTCAATTCGCGATAGGCAGATGCACAGGGAAACCGCGACTATTCACCCATCTGTAATTGTCAAGTATTCGGGGTTCCCAGTTGCTTACCAAAGCATAGGAACATGGACTATCATTGATCGTTCCTGGTATTTGTTTTCTGTTTGGCATGCCATCTTATATTCATTCGGATTACGGACCATCTTTCATGTCAGAGAAACTACACACTTCGTGCACAAAGTAGTAACTTATAGAATGGCGGTATATAGTCGTCAGTCGAATCATGAGCTAATATTTGCCTCGGAGAATCGGAAGTGAAAATCCTTTGGAATTAAAATTCGATAGTTCAAAAACTTGATTTCGAGTAAGCACTTTGAAAAACTTCTGTCTCAGCCCCACGCAAACTACAAAACTACGTGTGGTCTTTTTCACACTGTCCACTGGGAACGCCAGTTTTCTGCAGCGCATAAAGAGAACAAGTTAATCAACCTTTGTATGACAAGAGAATCGTCTAGGTATTCAAGGTTGGTGTTACAATGATGACGCCATATATCTGCGGGGTAATGCGTCAGCAGTCTTATTGTCTTCGCTACAGCAGTAGATTACATCAAAACCGTAGCAAGCTGGTTTCCCCCGCCAACGCAAGATCTTGACAGTTTATTTTTCTGTGGTGGTTCATGTCATACGTAAGGCCGACGGATTTCTGATCAGTGATGAAGTAAAAGTGCGCGCCAAATAAATGATGACTCCGTTTCCTGACGGTTTTAGGATCGTCCAAGCTTCTTTTACCACCGATGTATGATGTCGCTAATTGAATGTTGGTTCTTGTTTACTGCCGGCTTCATAGAACCGCGTTAGGATTTTCCACATTGATCTGATCCTCCCTTCAAACAGTAATATTGTTTAAGTAAGCAAAGTTAGCACAGGGTGTCTGATAATCTGATCGACAACTCTTTGGAAGCACCATACACCCTAGTCACACCGAAGGAATTACGTCACAAATTGAAGTTACCTCACGTTTTGAATGCATCAAAGACTCTAGCCTCACCTCTGATTGGTATTTGGCGCAGCAATTCTTCAAGTCAGTGAATCTCGTCAATCATTTCCGCAATTTCGGAAGTGAGTACTTATCTAAGTAGGCGTATTGGTTCATAGTTTGACTGTTAACGATAAATGTTCCGACTTTGCGTCGTTTGTTGGTTCTAGCTAAGATTTGGGCAGGGCACCTGGATTTGAATGGTCCAGTAGTGCGTCCCTTCAAGAGATCCTAGTTTTCCAACATGATAAGTTTGATGGGAGGTTGACGAAAATGGGTGGTAGGTCGATGTGTACTGCGACGAGGCATTGCTATGAAATCGGTTCATTGTTGCTTTCAAACGGGACCGGTTTTTTTCCAATATGATTGCGAAACATCGTGCCTTACTATCATGTCAACAGAAGGACTGGGTTTAAACTGTACAGCGGGAATTTTGGAAATGTAACTGTAGGCGGCAGTGATCGTAAGTATGAGCTGTTGAAACCGTTGTTATAAGGGTGCTTGAGTATCCCACATTAACTTGTTGTTTTTGAACGACAGACTTAGACATAACTGTCGAGACTGCTAGTATCTGCTGGAACTCGTTGAGATATCATACTAACAAACATTTGCACAACTGCATTTGATACACCATGGAATGGCAGTTACAATCACTGAAGAGCCAGTAATTCGTGTAAATTTGGTGCCTGGCGTTGGTCGGCAGAGTTTCTGATAATATCCGTTTTCACTTCACTGTTCGTCCCGCGTCCTTGGCAAGACACTTGAAGCGAGGGTGTTTGACATAACGACGGAATTAGCACCGTTCGCTCGCTGTCACAGGTATTTCTGATCCACAGGGTGGAGGCTAAAGTGTTTTGGAAGATTTGAATTAGAGGTTTACACATAATCCCAAGATTGAGACACTGATGGTAAACCGTCTTGGAGGATATAGCCTGTTCATACGGGGTGTCAAAATCCGAATACTACCAGATTGAATTTCACTACTGGGTGTATCGCGTGTTGCCTCGTTTTGGTTTTGTTCAGCTAAAACTGTCTGGAAAGCCAATGATTTACCAGCTTGAAGGAATTGGTGTAATCTTTGCTTGTGTGTTGACCTTAACTGACAAGCAAAGACCTCTTCCGTAAACTTCCCGTATGTTTTCCGAGGGGTATTAAATGCATCTTGAAGTGTTTTGCACTCAACCACATAATCGTACACAGTAGGTACAGTGTAGTTGACGAGGACATTAGGTATATCTGAATGTGGTGTCGAGGACTTCTGGACGTGAGCATAGAATGTGCGGTTCCAATAATTCGAAGTATTCGGAATCAGTGCCGAAGATCGACACCAAAGCGTTCGGGAATCAAAATCCTAGTCATTACAAAGCGAATAAATCTGTGCACTCAATGTGTTTCAGCCACGCTGTAGTAGAAGATTCGAAGATTGAAAGCACGGATCGTAAGTTTTATTCATTTTATGGTTGCAGCAGAGGCGCTGAAATGAGAGGGAATGGAGATGTAGAGGTTTACGATGTAAGCAGTAAGTTGATGCACATTCTATGCCAATACAGAACCATTCAATATCAGTGGATCTACACCTCGCAAACAAACAACCGAGCTGTAGTTGGAAGTAGTCTGTCACCATGCAAATTTCGCTGCTTCGCGTCATTAGTTACACTTACTTCCTAGATAACTGAGCCAAACAATGAAAACATTCACGCCACGTCTTGGTATGAGAAACGACTAGCTGGCATCCTTAGTACGTAGCCTAACCACCTGTGTGCTTACTTAAAGATAGAGCGAACGTGCTCGCCTGACACTCCAACAAATATCCACCTTCTAGTCCCATCATAGCTTGCTCGCTGGTGCCGCTTAATCTGGGCAACTGAAGATAGAAGTTGATGGCCAGATATTTGAAGACGATTTACTTCCTTTACTTAGAGTTTGGAAACACTGAGTTCCCTTTAACCACTTCATCAGAGCAAAAAGAAGACATATGTTACGATATGTTAACATTTCATTTAATCTCATCAGTCGTAAACGTAAAACATGCCGGTTATATACATCATACAAATAAGGACAGACAGGGACTAAACACGCTTACAAGCACACCAATTATTATGTAATCACGACCATGGCAACCCGGTAGGTTGTCTCAACCACTTTTGTGCACACAGCGTCGGCTGGTAAGTTCGGATTAGCATTGCTTCACAGAAAGCTAACGACTTCGGGTTTCCATTGTGCAACAATGTCTTGAATGAGTTCACTGGGTCAACTTGATGACCTGCTGTCATGAGGTGTTTAGCAGTCGATGAGGTTGGATTTCGAGCCGTCATTGCACCTAGTTGAGAATGATGCGTCATCTGTTGTTTCAACCACTAAGGGATGTGTTCGGCGACTCACTGTGATAGTTGTCGATCTGTTCTGCCTATGTAAACGTCACTGCAACTGCAAGTGAACTGGTACACAACATGGGAGACAGAACAACTTGACAAACTACTTTCGCGATTGTGGAGAACTAGTCCTCTGGTGGTTTGAAATAAGCACAATTGCGTAGCCGCATATGTTCGAGCCAGAGCAGACTTTAATTTGTGCTTTATATCGTTGGCTAGATAGTCATCTTTGAATGGCAAGAATAAGAAAACATCCTTCTTTTGAGCCGTCAGTATGGGCTCAGTGCTGTTCTTCACCGTATTATGCACCTCAATGAATTCGTCGGGGTATCCATTTGCTAGTAAAGTCTGTCTCAGCAACTCCTGCTCTGTCTGCAGAGTATCCGGGGTGGAAATACACTTGACTCTGTGAGACAATGTCTTAACCAAACCCCGTTTGTATGCAATTGGAGCAAAACTGGGAAACTGAAGATATTGACCACCCCATCTCGCTTTGCGATGAACTGAGCGCTGTGACGCGCCCAACCACACGTCTTGTCATGAGTTCATTCAAAAAAGCTAAACTATTGTTCGATTCAACTTCATGAGATAAAGATAGGTTGGGGTGAATATTATTAAGAAAGTTGAAAAACAAGTCCAAATGAGTAACGTCAGTAAAAATTAAAATATCAACGTATCGTTTATAAAATAACGATTCAGCTATATAATCCGAGGCTTGTCGCTCAGTCATTCCTAGAAAGATGTCCGCTAATGTTGGGCCTAACGGACTACCCATAACAACACCGTCTATCTGTTTGTACGCAAGTCCTTCAAAATCGAAACGAATGTTTTCTGTGCACAACAAAATAAGATCTTTGAGGTATTCAAGTGGAACATTTACACCACAGTTCTGGCTGGAGATAAAGTAACATAAAAAATCAACTATCTCACGAAGAGGAACATCCGTAGAAGGAGAATCAACATCCATGGAATATATTAATTGGGTACTCTCCGAAATGTTTTCTAAGCTTTCAGCTAGTTCAAAAGAGTCCTTCAGGCAATGTGAGAATAAGACCTTACGGATGGGATCCAAAATATCCACTAACCAACGAGCAACTTTATGATAAGCGGAATTGTTCATTCACAAGGTCGGACGTAGAGGTGTACCATCCTTGTGTACTTTTGGAGCACCTAGAGTAGCCAAGTTTTGTAGCCATAAAGTTGTGGGGCTCTCACAGGCACCACACATACATGATCTTTAAGTTTCATTCAGATGCCTCTCTGTTGCCAGAGGTGTCTTAGACTAGAAACTACCACCCTGGCTTCGGGAAACAAGTTTCTGGTGCATTTTCCGCCGCTGTAACGGCTGGTTATTTGGAAACTGACCATGTCGGCGATAGGGGGTGTGTATAATGTCAGCCTGAAATTCAAATTCAGCAGTTAGAACTTGAAAAGTGCCAGCGGCTATTGTACTCGAATCACACGGGCTATCGAGGCAATAAGTAATATGTTGCACAACAGCTGTCGCGATAAACACTGAATATTAGAACAGTACTTAGAGTCACTAGGTGTTAGGAATATTCTCCATGGCATATCGTATAAGTTGAAAAAGGATATCCTCATGATGGTTAGTCATAGTCTGATCGATGTGGGGCCTGAAAAACTGGGAAAACTTAGAGGAGTGAAAAACGCTTCTGTCTTATAGAACAACGGCAAAATCCTTAAGTTTATCTGTTGCAGTGGCTCGGGGCGTCGAAAGTGAATTGAGCATCCTGGATGGATGGGTTTCGTCCGAAAGGTGCGCATTTCAACTGGCCATCTGCACCATTGTCCACGTCTTTGGGCCCTACCTATGCTCATTGGTCTGTTGATTTTTCTCCGCCCTCGGAAACAGAAATCTCTCTCGAGGTCAAGTTTCCGAAACATCACAAGGCACCCAGCCCAGACGAACTCCTTCCTGCCATTTTTGTAGGTGGAACTCCAACCTTAGTTAAAGGGCTGACGGCTGTGCTCCAGATACTCTGGATCAGTGAAGTAGTTCCAAATGACTGGGGTTTGGATAACATCGTCTCCATTTTCAAAAAAGCTTCACGCATTCCGTAAGTATATATATATATATATATATATATATATATAATAAATTCATACAAATGCCGATCGTCTTGAAGGAATGCACCCGGATTCCAAAACGACGGGCTTGCCCAAAGTTATGCCTCTCAACCAAGCGGGGTTTGTGAATCGCCCCGACGCACCGTTATAACCACAGGCAGACCAGAGTGCACACCCTTTTTCTTTCAAGTAGCTCGGCTCCGTCGTTCCAGTGCTTTGGTTTTCACTGTCTGCGATCGATAATACCCAGCTGTTGACAAACGTCTGTAAATGTCCTAACGTTAGAATGGCGGCGCTGAGCTGGGAACCAGCATGCATCTATATTTGCAAATAAACAAAGTACCAATGGAATACTTTCCTAACGAATTTGAATAGTGAAATCAGAAGACCGGTTTTGCAAGATGGTAGTACCATTTCGTATGTTCTCGTCAGTTGCTACACATAACAGCGGTTAACATCAAAAAACAATAAAGCGAATTAAGTTCATATATCTAGTCAGTGTATACACTCATCTGTCATTGGTCAAAACCATGGCAGACGGAGGTTCAAGGTTAACAGCTTTTGCACACAGAGGGCTGGCTTGCTACGCATGACAAGCAGTGCCTCGAGTGACTTGAGGATGACAGGCTTGTGATGACGCATCAACACACGGAAAGCGTTTGTCGGGTCGACCACATGTCCGGTCTCCAGCAGGTGTTTGGCGATCGAAGAGGCCGGCTTGCGTTCTTTGTTATTGTTGTCGTGTCGGGTCACGCCACACATCAAGTCCTCGATATACTTTGGCACATGTTCCTTCATTCTAAGGCGCAAGGATCGATCAGTTCTGCCAATGTAAACGTCACCGCAGCTGCAGGTGAACTGGTAGATACAATGTGATGTGGACAGCTCTGGCATCCGCGTCTTAATGTGAGGAAGTGTGAGTGACTTAGTGCGACTCGTAACTGGGGAAGGATGCTTTATACTTTCCTAACGGATTGTGGTATCACGTTAGTTTTTCCACCAAATGATGGATGATGGAAAGCCGCATTAATGAACGGTACAGATTTACAAAATGATGGAAGATTGATCGAGAATTTGCAATTTCCCCATAGAATCTGAGAGACAGTGTTGTGTTCTCAGGTTTACCGCACCACTTGTGGACTCTGAGGTGACGTTCGACCGGTACGCTCATGTGTCCCAATCACCTAACCAGAAGTTGTGTGATACGAATGTTTTATGTCTATCCAAACCAAACGGCCTACGCATCACGGATATATAATGTACGATGAAGCAGGTTTCTAGAGAACGAAACACCCCAGTGTGGACATCTTTGAATTACCTGTACAACAGGATCTCGATAACGCAGCAGTTTGCCTAGATCATAACACCAGTATTCGGATAAAGCGGTCAAATAAGACGTGTTTCAAATAATAACTTGACAGGAGATGGGACATTACGGCCAGCTACCTAGGCTACAGATCTTTCTCGTGCTTTCGACTCATTGATCGACCTACACTCTTAGAGTTGCCTGTCGGAGAGATATTTGAGTACGACGTAGGTACTTTATTTCCTTACTTCAGTTTGAGTTGGCGCTTACGGCGAAATGCTTGTCAGTTTTGGCGCCGAAATCGATGTATATCTAGGGCATCCTCTGTCGCCATCCCTGCCTAGTTGTGTCATGGGAGTAATAATGGAAAACCGTGTACTACATTTTCACCAAGATGTGGCGCACCTTCTGTTTGAGAGATGACCAGTTATTTAGGTTAATTTACAAGTAGCACAGACAGTGGGTTGCATTATCTCACGCCCCATCAAGTTAATCAGAACGCACCTCACAGCCTTAAAATGTAAAATGCTTCTGCAAAATCGTTTTGACAACGTAAGTTTAATGTTGGATATTGAGGCTGTTGGCCTGCTCGTGTAATCAGGTAGCTGCAGTGGCAGTAAAGAAAATGTGGCGGAAACTCATTTTCCTAAGCCAGGGTGGTATTTTCTAGTCTGAGACTCCTTTGGTAACAGAGAGGCATCTGAATGAAGCTTAACGATCACGTATGTCTGGCACCTGTGAGAGCCCTGCTACTTTATGTCTACTAAACTTGGCCACTCTGAGTAAAGAAAGTAAACTGTCTTCGAATATCTGGCCATCAACTCATACGTTCAGTTGCTCACATTAAGCGGCACCAGCGAGATGTGATCCGAACATGTATCCGTTCGGTCAATGTGCTTGACTCCATCAGTTCAGTTGGTTGTTCATTCTTGCTTCTTCAGTGTCGTATGCAACTCTGACGTCACATTTTGGTTTACTTTGAAGGGGAGTGGTTACATCGCCAGCTTCGTATGTCAGTGTTACCTATACGGGTTTGCTGGTCATTGCTTCTGATGTTGATCGTTTCGACGTTTCTCTAGCTTATCTAAGAATAAGACGTGCGGCGCTGACTGTTGCACGAAAGTATTTGATGGATGAAATCTTATTTTTCTCCGATTTTCTCTAGTTAAGTTCTGCGTATCCCACTGAAATGTTCAAACAAGCTCACTTTTGAGTTATGCTGGTGCGAAACGTCTAGCATATTTTGCTCTGCCCAAATGGGCTTTCTGTCTACTGCTCTCCTAATCGATTCATCGTCATTGACAGGCATTTCCAAATCTAGGTTGGAGAGGTTATTCTCTTGAACCGGTGGGTGAAATTTTCGTGTGAAGACCGTTGAGTTACACACAGAGCTGGTCAGCATGTTGTCGTGAGCCCCACCTGGAATATACCGTCAACGCATTGTTCCTGGAGCTTTGTGGAGTGAATGGCTGCCGTTTTTCTAAGTGTGCAATAAAACTGTCAACGAGCACAGGCCCCATCCTACCATCCATCGCTACGCCATCCATTTAGCGGTAAAAATTGTCTTTGAATAAAAATTGAATATTCGCAATACACCGGTACAGAAGCTTGCAAATTTCAAATAAGTGTAATATAAAAGAGGTGTTACGCTGCGCTACACAGTCCTGAATTAAAGGAACGTTTGTAAGTAATGATTTTGTACCAAAAGATACCACTATCTCGTAGGTAGTCAGTAAACAGAAACATGTCTTTCAAGCCATTTTGGGCAATCTTTCTGCACAATGGTTTCAATAACCGGACAAACCATTGAGCCAGTTTATGGTGCGACGATAATTCCGGTTCCTGTGCCAGATTTGTTAGTTTTTCGATAAGCTTTATATTTTGGCTATTGGGATCCTATAAGTGAGTCTACAGCAGGTTTTCTTAACAATCATGTCGCTCCTTCTTAGCTTCTGGGAACAGTAGGTGATTTCCTGTTCAGCAGCTGTAATGAAATCTTTCTGCTCAGTATGCATGCGTAATTTGGAGCGAACTGTCAAAATTTTCGACGTTTTATCGTTGGTTATCGTGGTCAATTTTATTCGGTATGACCACCGGCGGTAAGATGATACTGTTCGAATTCCTGCTTAAGTGCTTATTGAGTGGCTTACTTGGATGTTGATAGGCCAGGTTGACTGGCTTAGTCTTGAATCATCTGGCTTCGTCGTTAGATGTGCACCCTGATATTTTCAGTTATTCCTGTAACAGTTCAAACTGTACCTCAAAGTGAATATCAGAAATTCCGAGTGGTGGAATAGTAAATCTAAGATCTACCTAAAGTGCCTCCAATTAACTTTTATTATTTGAAGACTGATGAAAGATAAATTGGTACTCGTTTGTTTTATTTCTTCGAATTATTGTCACTATCCCTATTTCAGTGTTTTATTTGTGATATTCACATAGGCCTACTTCATTTCCTATGTTCTTGACGGCCTATAAACCTTGTTTTACAAATTTCGGTTAGTACTGCGTGTGCCATTGCTGTACCGATATTGTCTGCGTTGGTAGTTCCTTACTCGACCTGTCTAGAACTTGGAATTTTAGGCTCGAACAATGACTGATTTCCTTGTGGCCATGTGTGCTATCCATAATGCACACAACGACACATTCCTATTTTAGATCTGCTTGACTTAATACAGTGTCTGACTAAAAGAATGCCTTATGTGGAAACCTATTTTACTCATCCCTGTTGGTCGTTGACCTATAGCGCTTTACTATGCCCGGCATCCCTATTAGTACTGTTGATGTGCGATGTTATCCGTTAACCTCCGTACAAATAGAATTACTGGTATGTGGGCTGGGGGTGTCGTCAACACAACGCATTAGGACTATAGCCTTCTTCTACTGAGCAGTCTTGTACCAATATCTACTTTATCTCCTCGGACTCCCATCCTGCCTTTTCCGCAGGATTGACTATGTCGATGTGGTAATCTCCACCTACTTTTGCTCAGTATGTGTTCATGATGCCCAGTTGTCACAAAGAGACTGGACCTTAACGTGGTTTGACGGCTTTCGCATCTCGATGACCTATTGGGCCAAACTGGACGGTGTGGCCACCACACCGATAAAGTCACTCATGCCAGACAGGCCAATAGGTAGAGGTCTGACAAACCAGTCTCCTGGTCCTCCAGGTTGGGGGCTGGAAGAAGGTTGGCATTTCGGCACCACCGGTCATAATCATGTCGTATGAAATGTTTCTGCAAAATTCTCATGACGTCTACAATATACCACATTTAGATATGGTTATCTGCGACGAAGGTCATCGACTAAAAAACGCCACAGTCCACACATCTATGGTGAGTTGTCGGGAACACCCGCAATTACTTCAGGGTTTTTCACCGAAAGATTGTTACAAACGACTGTCAGACTGTTGTTGTCGTGTGTTGCGCTTTGACTTATTGTTATCGCCACTTCATTGCTTCTTAAGAATACTATCTTGGTGGAGGTTTCCAAATCAAGAAACAGCAAGTTTTTCAATCATAACCTTTCTCTCTAAAAATGGTTTTTGTAGCATTCGCTTCCTGGTCATCGTCCCACTGATATTATTAAAGGCCCTGCACTCTTCCTTTTCTACCTTCCACGAGACCAACCGTTAAAACTAAAGTCTCC
>LUCH01005954.1:17603-28659 GCA_013368495.1 Paragonimus heterotremus | reverse complement strand
TGCGACCAATCCAATGTTCCAATTTTTGGATCTCCTGTTATCGTTTGCCACGCCCTGATGCTTTGTTCATTAGTCTCCGTGGTAGTGTATTTCCCTCTGTCCATAACTGATCATTAGCCGTCATTTATCTTGCTCAAATGTATTATCAATAGCACACACATTCAGCCATTTACCTCCCAATCGGTTGGCCTAACCTCCTTCGCTCGAATCGGCTAACAGTGTTTAATCATAATTGCTCAACAAAGACGTTGTTCAGAGCATGACTTGTGTGTGTGTGTGTGTCTAGTGAGAACCGTGGTCGATTAGGTCTAGTTATTTATTGGATTCTACAAAAGTAAGGCATTGTTAAAAACAGTTATTGAATCTGTTGAAGTTCGCTTGGTAAGCTTGTCATCTCTTTTCTGGTATGATGCGGAGCGATGAATCCGTTGAGGTATGTTTGGTTTGTTTACGTAAGGCCAATCCTTAATTTGCCTTTATTTGTCTTTGCTGTGTGCGATAAATGATCATGATGAATTTTATATCATAACTGCACACAAAATGTTTGTTTTCTTTCTTTTTATAACTATCATTGTTTATCCGTTAAAAACGTCCTTCTTGATACTGTTTGACATACTCCCACCTTCATCTGTATCCGATTGTTTTAATGAAGTCATTTCCCATTTACCGATGGCTGTTTGTGGACTAGTGTTAGTTACACAATTTTGAACCCGTTTGTTGGATAATTTGTGTATCCGGTTGATTCACATTCAAGGTGAGATAGTACCTTAGTTGTAATTTGACTGAACAGTACTGTATAAGTTCCAATCCTTTCGATTGCCTTTTCCGACGGTTTTTGGACTTGGAAGATAGTCCCATTAACCTGACCGTTTGAATAAGCGTTATTGGAATTGTCGAATACGCGTTACTGAGTGAATTACCCTAAATCGCCAGGAACGATTTAACAACAGCTACATCCATTCAGTGCGTTGAACAAACCAGTTAGAAGATGAACACTGATGGGTTTTAGCATTTCATTTCGGTTTGTCAGTACCAGTACACGTGCGTATTGATCATCTCCGGAGCCTACGGTGTTCGTGTGCTATAAAATTATTTTGAATAGATTTGAACACCGAAGAGTTCGTTTTGATTTATCTTTGTGATTCAATGACCAACCGACTTGAGCATTAAATTGTCTCGAGGTGGTTGTTTCGTTGGCGTATTCGCGTATTTTGGCTGATGGAATCCACGTTGAGATCAAGCGAGATTCACGACTAATCGATCACTGCTAACGTCGTTGATGAGGCTGAATGAGGATTAAATCATATTTCCCTATTTTCAAGACACTACTGGATTACTGTTGGTGATATTGATTTGGTAAAGAGCTTGGTACCTACTTGATTGCGTTTTGATATCGATGCTTAATTGGAGATGCATGCCGCTCCGTTTTGGGCAGATTTGTGGTGGAACAATTCGTACAATCAGTGGAAAGTAATCACCTATGGATTTGCCGTATCAGACGATACAGGTAAATGTTAGTCAAGCATTCTCCACATCATTGAGTGAGGCATCAAAACAATTGTGAAGTCTCGTTGCACTGATAATATTTACAATTGACTGTTATCTTGTACAATTTAATTTTTCACCTGTATGTACACACCTTTTTATCAACAATACCTACGGCTACTCAAAACAAATACATCATTTTTAACTTTACGGGTTACAGAATTACGAAAAACAAGGTTTTCTGCGCACCTCTTCTGTCTTCACTATTGGTTGATAAATTAATTACATAGTTGAATATCATAACTCCGCGATTTTACCAGTTTTCCAACCTAAAGCATTTTCTCTTACGTCGCGTGCGGGAATCATGTATGCATTGTCTTTTGAATTCACCCTCTGGCATTATCTTCCTTTCGATACGTGATGATCCTATCAGTCCGACTGATCTTGTCTGCTTTGTAAATCGTCCTATTTATTCCATAGGTATTTTTATTTCATTTTTTGTCTATTTGTTATCATTATAGCTTTTCAATGTTACCACGCCCTTGACTAATAGTTATTTATCAGATTAGACCATTTCATATTGTGCGGACGTTTAACGACTCGACATCCTAGCTGTGCGATGTGGTCTCATATGACACGCATCTTCAAGGTCAGACAACCAGACACGTGCGACAGACCTCATGTGACTAGTCAGAGAATCGTGTTAGGAACCAGCGGTTTGTGGCTAGTTGTGTGATTGCTATCTTGGGTAAAAATGAACGTGAGAATGCAAATGAATAGAATGTTAGACAGATAAAGTTTACAACTAGCCGCACCTTAATGGTGATTCCCCATTAGGCATTGCATCCATACCGTTTTAAAATTTTGTGGTTGTATCGACTACTCTTACTAGTATCTTTCTAAAGGAACCTGTACTGTCAGTAACTGGCATTCCTTCATTGCGTTTTACACTAGACTAAGTAACAACCAATGAACTGCCGAACGTCAGCGCTTATTATTGTGAGGTTGAGTACTGTTGATTAGTTCCTTTCTGAATCGGCAGGCGAATGAGGCGTCGTGTTTCTCCTGTATAAAGTCGGCCACAAACTGTTAGTTAAGGTTACACATCACGCAACCCTATTCATACTAGTAACGAGTGTGGTCCCGCTTGTGATTGTGATATCGTAAGACATAGTCACCGACTTTTCAACTGACTACACATGCGTTGATTCAGTTAATCTTGAACGTCTTAATAGTGCTGATGTTATGCATTCACGGCCTTGTTACTTCCCAAGGAATTAAGAACAGTAACACCTACAGGACCAAACCGTGTGCTCCTGTACTGTCGTATTACCTCCTGGCAGTCGACAGGACTAAGAAACCGAGGATCAGCGTCTCCATCGCGGCGACCCAATCCAGGACATCTTTGCGCCAATTCCGGCACTCCCATCGACTTCCCTTTGAGAAACACCTACAGGACAGCCGGCTTCGTCGAGTCGGTCTTGATTTCGCTCACCTCATCAAAGTCCTCGAAATCCTCCACGAATCTGCGGACATCCCCAGCCTAAAGTGGTGGTGGCCACAGAATCCTCATCCTCATTATCTTGATCACGTCACCAAATATTGTGATGCAAGACCGCGGACTGTACAACGATTGTTTATTCGGAAAATCAACACATGTGATATATGCTCGGACACCACCTCAAACACGAACACTCGTTTGCACACAACACTGTTCTATGGACGCCACAGTTGTCAATGCGAATTTGATGTTTGGGAAACACTAGTTCGTGCCAGAGTGTAGTCTGAAATTTATTCTTGTATTTTCCCTCGGTTAGTTCAATACCCAAATACGGGGTTCTGCCTGACTGCTGACGAGTAGTGTAATGTGACTTTTCATCCTCATTTTACCTACGTTCTTGTCATTGCTGAGTGAAAACAAAAACAGCCTACGTTACATTCAACTGATTCTACCGGAGACGCTGGAACACATACATAACTGTCTGCCACTGCTAAATGTCGTCTGCCACTAAAACGTAATTTATACCTATTTCATTACATGGACTAGGAGCCGACCGTCTGACCGACTATGCAATTCAAACCGTGTCGAGTTAATTCACGTCCGTTAAGTCAAACCGAGCATTTCGGTCGAAGTACTTAGACACAGGAAATCCTGCTGTTTACTAGACGTTCAGCAACACGGCAAACACAGATACACTGCATGATTGTGAGATTCCCCTGAACTCTGGTATTCGCATCCGTTTTGATTTTTCTAACTGCAGTTGCTTTAAGACGCTCACATTAAACGTTGTGTTTCGTAGTATGCACAATGATGCAAAAAAGTTTTATTTAGCGTTGAGAAGTGACGATAATAGTACAGGAAATCAGATGACATTGTAATTATATTGCTCACTGCACTTGTAACGAGTGCTATAAGCAATAGATTTGTGAATAACATAAGAAAGTGTCAGTGCTTTAATGCGTAACTTGACTATTCCCGAATAGTCACGAGAAGAAAACGCGTGGCGAACAGGCTTAGTTCCGATATTTCATCATCAGACTAACCACAGCACATTTATATTGGTTCAGTTGGGGCGAAAGATAAACTATTACTAGGGTTAGGGGTTTTGAAGAAGGTCAACAATAATATTCAAGATGTTCTGCGCAGTGACATTTGGATCGCATCTCATCAATTTTTTTTGCGCAATTAACACACACAGTTTATAATGAGAGCAAGCAGTAAAACAAAATCAATTTGGTCATGTGTGAGACAGCCAGTCAGGTGACCATAGCGGAAGCAGCAAGATGTACCAGAAGCTTACCCATTGATAAGAAGCATGAAGCTGATATAACACAATAGAATTACTGCGGGTTACAAAAGGTTACGAAAGGAATCCAGAAAAAGATGAATAAGGTTAGGAAATCCAACTGTATAATGTGTATGTTAATTCTACAAAGTAACAGATGAGATCCGAATGAAATGTCATTGTGTAGGACGTCTTACATACTATTGTTGGCTGTTTTCAAATTCATCAGTGAGAACCAATATTTCAGGGTAAGACCACAATCTTTATTTATTGTTTCATTTAGCTTCAGTGGTTTGGTTCGGTTCGATTTATGGGGCTTGGTTAAGTAATATCGATCTTGTGAGTTGCACAGCTTTTGCAAAAAAAACGCCATGTCTGCGTAGTCATGGCCATAGAAAGTCCAAAGTTTTGACTAGCCGTTTTTGAGCGCACAGTGGTGATGGGTGTGACGAATTGCAACTGCCTCTGCAGTAGCTAGTATACGACCTTTGACCCGCCTTGATTGTAACTCGCAGGTTCGATAGCTCGGTTTAAACATATCGGTCGGATTGAGCAGATGGTTTGATACGATCAAATGTGCAACGGCAACGGATGAACAGGACCTTGTCGATTGTTCCATTAGCCACATAGATTGCGTCTGAATGATCATCGTGTTGTGTGGCCTGTGTGGCTGGGATACTGAGAGGCTCACAGTAACCTAAGTTCAGTTTTGTTACTATTACCTGACCTGAAAATCAATTGTTAGAAACCCGTTGAGTTGGGTACAACCGGCTTCACTAAAGACTCAAAGACGTATTGAGGATATATAAACATCGTGTGGGAATACCAGTATGGAGTCTAAAGCAGCTACTGTGTTACTGACACTACAGACATCATCATTATGCACTCACAAACGGCTAGTCAAATCTATGAACTGTTAAAATGTGTTTGTGAACTTCAGGGTCGGCCGTTATTGTCAAATCAACATAGTCCCACTGACCTTAGGCATGGTAGAAGAAGCATTACTTACCAAGAAAAAGAGTTATTTGACTGGGTCAACACTATGGTTAATAGTTTGGATGTAATGGGCTAGCAGTGAAATAGAGCATTTTGGCGGGTTTCCGAATGTGCTTGCAGATGGTTGATGTACTTTCACCCAATCACCCGCGTGCGCTTAGCTGTCTAACTAGCCGTTGACAGTATAGCCACATTTGATCAGTGGGAATCTGCTTTCTGGTTGATTGATTGTCAAACGGTAACACTTATGGTCTACATCTCTAAATCCTTTTGCTTCCATATCGACTGACAGAGA
The DNA here is from genome assembly GCA_013368495.1 of Paragonimus heterotremus. NCBI lineage: Eukaryota > Metazoa > Platyhelminthes > Trematoda > Plagiorchiida > Troglotrematidae > Paragonimus > Paragonimus heterotremus. Next base: position 23,097 of record LUCH01005954.1, on the reverse strand, counting down.
GCCAAACCCGTTCTTGCCTCGTGTTCTGATTCCGTGGGTCCCGCCAGGCTGCAGCATCATACTTTCGCGATCGACTGTGTCCTTCTTCCTAAAACTACATTTTTTAATAATACAGTTCAGGTTCAAATTGATGTCCTCGAAACATCATTTACATTAAAAAGCAGCTAGACTGATTCACCTTTCAAAATGCCTCAGCGGACTAGCCATTCTCGGCTATTACTGATTAATTCTTGCAGTAGCAGTTTGGTGTGAACCACAACTCTCCGGTCCATCTGACTTATTGGGAACCGATTGTTATCTGTGGGTTTTTGCGAAGTCAGCTTAGTATGTGAGCACACACACTGTGACTACATCACATCGTACGTTGTGATTGACACTCGTCTGCCGCAACTGATAAGCTGATGGACACATGTAGGATGTGGACGAATAAACACTCACTGATGAGTCGTAGTGGATTTTGGTTTTCATGCAGATCGAGCATCGCCAACAACTGACCACAGCTGTCACATTTCCACAGATAATTCAGTCGACCCCTTTTGAACAGTAAAGGCACTAGACCTGAGTTTCGCTCTCATTAGAGCAACTCGTCAGTAGTGCATATTCTTACTACGATCGGGACTAGAACTCCGGCCACGCTTTCATGAAACAACCATGTTGACCACTGCGCCATTGACCTCACATTAGGCACGACCGAATTATCATATGTGAACGCTCAACCACATTCGCTTGTGAATAATGATCAAGTTAGCCGATCACCACTATAGGACACAATAACTGTCCTGTTAACTTCATACTCCTCAATCGACCTCAGAAATCTGATATAAACCTCAACTCGTAGGTTGTCAATCGTTTCTCCACGTTCACGCGACTCATCGTAGCCGCTTGTGCAATGCTGGTCAATAATGCACTGAGAATGAACTGGAAAACCGATTATTATGAGTTCACTTGAAGCGCACTCACAAGGTACAGCTTGTTATCTAAAAACTGCCCACTGTTCATGATCCGCACTATGACTGCGATGGAGCATATGTTCCGATTGAACGCCATGCTGGCATTATCACCAAAAGGTGGCAACCGGAGTTCTAGACACATAATATTCTGGTTATACGTCTGTTGAACTTTACAAAGTCCGTGGTGAAGGGGATAAATGAAGAAGTAGTGCTTCGGTCTCAGACGCCACGATCTATCATCATACAGTGTGGAACAACAACCTCACTAGCGGTTACAAGAAATCATAAATAACGAATTATAAATCACAGGAATCGTTTGGTGAGTACTAAAAGAGCCCGCTGTTACGGTAATTCCGTTGTTCATATGTCTATATGTTGAGTTCGCCAATACGTCTATAGTGTGAGCAGGTGATGTAAAATATCTGCATGTGATCCTACAGGTAATCAATTTGTAAATAAACTGTAAAGAGTAAAACCGTGTTGCCAGATTCGTACAGTATTAAGCGGGGGAGTAAACGATCATTCCGATAGGTAGAATAGGCTTTCGTTAATTCTGTAACCGTGAGAGAAGCCGAGGTCCAATAGTTAACTGGAAGAAGCACGTGACAGCCAATCGGCTGCACTAACTTGCCCATAACTGACGCAATGGAAACCGATTCATTTGTCCTCTTGACCTTTGGGCGTGGTCGCTTCAGCCACACGACGTGCAGCAAATGAGTGGGAAAATTGTTTAGCCGTCCGTTATACAGCAGCGTTGGGAATTTTGTTGAAATTTACCAAATCGCTAGGTAAAATTCACACTTTGATAATGCCTTCAAGAAAGCATAATCAAAAAGAACTTTAGTTCGATTAGCCAGTTGTGAAACGTACTAAAGGCGAGTATCAAACAACCGCTCCGTCAGTCTTACACTGGAATGCTGTTGAATGTGGCTATTACGTCATATTTCAGAACGAGGATCGTATGGTTCAGTTGAAGGAGGTGACATAAGAATTGTGTGACAATCATTCACAACACTTACCATACGAAGAGTCCTCTCACTGACATATGCTCACCTCTAGGTAGAACCGTCTATTTTACGGATTCCTCGATGCATCAGCACATGCAATCTCTGGTCACAGCGCATTCTCTTGTTAAGTTGTATCGACACATATAAACAAGTGGTTAGGTGACCCAATATGAGTTTGTGCTGTTTTCACTTAACATTGCCTTACACACACTCTCATCCGTGTCAGATTTGCATCGTCCGCCAATTTATGCGGAACACATTTTCTTGTCTATCATAGTGAGGTGACAAGAAATGGGCCGTTCATGAACTTGCACATCATACGCACAATCCGGGTTGCTATTTTTCGACTAGCTTTTGTTATGTGATTTGAGTTTCTTCTGATTACTTCAGCTGTGTATGTTTCTGTACGCCAAATTTCGAAATTTCTATAGTCGGAGAAAGCTAACTTCGAATGTGACACTGAACACTTCATGTTAACGTAAAACGTGATCAGTGGACGACTTTTGCTTCACGTGTTTCAGATGGATATGACAGTTTGGTGCTCTTCATAGAAGGAACTGGTTTACTAGTAATTCAGAAGTCTACGAAAATTCATTTTACTTAATCGCGGATGTTTATTGATTTTTGGTGATTTTTTAGTTTGTAATTTAAGCTGTATTTTGTTGAGAATGTTTGGAGTCAACATTAATAAGTCACATTGTTAATAATCACCATGATTCCAGTGGTGTTCTTGTTACAAAGAATGATCGGAAAACTTCTATTGCACGTGTTTATCGGTGCATTTGCTAGGTTTCTTAACATAATGACGATTCAAGCTTCAGTGAAAGGACAGTTAGTCCCGAAACGTCTTACTACATTTAGCCCAGACTAACGGTCGACAACAGAGCAAAATCTTTTATTTTATTCGCTGAAAAGTTTTTTAGTTTCCATCAGCTGCAATACACCTTCCCTGTTACTGTAGACAATTCACCTTGTATGTTGTTGAGTACATGCTTGCAAACATGGTGAAAACTGGACGTCGGTGACTGCCATAATACGTATAACTCCATCTCGGTTCGTATTGTTTGTTTACTTCATTTTGAGAAGCAGATCAGGTCAATAGTACATTGTTGAATGAGATCCGGCACGAACAGGTGGGGTGAATGCACCATATATATATACATATCACTATTTAGATCGTGAGCAAAGCTGAAGGACATCTTTGCCGCATACATGTTTTTCAGTGACCTGATTCTGGTTCATATGTAACAGGTTCGATGGTTTTATTAACTCCTTCGGCCCAATCGTATTCCGTTCGCGACCAGCTGGCCTACTGACTCACTTAACGAATCTATCGATTGCCGATAAAACGAAGCTTGTACCAATCAAAATCCTACACTGACAGACAGTAGTCAAAATACAACAAAACAAGACTAATGAATTTTATATTTCTGATCCAAAAAAATTCCTTGTTCTGGAGTCGCCAACTGAAGTTAACAGGACCGTTGCAGTGCATCCTCACAAATCGATCGGGCAATCTGAGCATTATTCGTGTGTGTTATAATTCGACCGAGTCTGATTTGAGGTCAGTGGCATATTGGTCAACAAATCTATCTCATAAAAACCTAGCTGGTTCCCATATCCATGTCGTTGCGAAGATAAGCACATATAGCATAGGGCGTCTTTACAAAAGAGACTGGCTTATATGTCACTGGGAATGCAAAAGCTGTAAAAAGTCAAGAACGATGTTCAGCTTATGTCAGTAAAAGTCCTCCACTACCTATCAATAATCAAACTAGAATAGATAACCAAAATTGATCAGTCTGTTTCACAGGGGAGCAGATTACTGCTCACCCTTGAAGTGGTCGGTTAGTCTTAGCACAGTCATTTATGTGTTACTTTCATTAGGAATAGAAAAGTGTCGAATGAGTTACATTGTTCCGAGAAGCAGTGATCTCCGTTAGTTTCACAGAAGCATTACAACTCATTAAAACAAAATAATAGATGAAGTGTTTTGCTGCCGTAACTTGTTTTTGTCCCCGGCTGTATGAGTTAGCTAACATCATCATATTTGCTGACATCGTTCATTCATTTGTGTTTCGTCTATCCTCAGATCTGGTTACTAGGTCAGTAATTTGAGCAGAGCATATTATAGTATTAACAGATCACACTACAACTAGGATAACTACTTTATTCTTTAAGCTTGTTCATTTCATCAGGTTTGTTTTGTAAGTTTATGTGATCTTATCACCCACACTTAACAATCTGTCATCACGGTTTTGTTCAAACTTTGATTTATTCTACAAGATGGTGACTCGTTTTCCATGTCCGACAAGGCCTAGTCCAAACAGTACATCTAAATCAAACATCATCACACCATAGCGTAACATAACTTATCGGCCGTGAAATCTCGGCCACTTGGACTTGGTGCGTGTTGGATTCGGCGTCACGTCGCACGTTCGCTCAAGGTCAAACAATTTTTTGATATGTGTAACATGCCTCATGTGGTCTTCGTTCACTAGATTTTTTCCGCACCGAATGTTTGTGTCTGTTTACACACTTGACGTGTACTGGTGAAAATTAGTCTGTGAATGTGCATGACTAAAATATCATAAAAAATCTAATTTAAGTAAACGTTTTCAGACAGATACTATGTGAATAACTCATCCATTTATGCGATAACCACATATTTCAGACAAAAAAGTCATTTCAGTGTAACATATACTGTCTTTATTGCTGAATAAATAGAATAGATCTAGCTATGGGAGAGAAGAGCTTCGGTCGGAACTGAACCAACCCCAGGAACAGCAGTGTATACTCTACTAACTTCGTTGTAAAATCACTTCAGAGTCTCAGAAATTTCATAATTGAACTCAGTCACCTCTCCTCATGTATGTGTGTCATATGGAATTCATCAAATGGAATATTTTCAAACTAACGAATCTGTCACACAGCCTGCCTGTATTAAATTTTTCACTTCTATTGCTGCTTGTTGTTGCTTAAGGAACCTCGCCAGGCATTCTATACTCTGGTGCATCTAATGGGTGAGCTGCTGATTCGAAAAGTAACATTTTTGGCAAAGATATCGCATCATTTTCAGCATGCTGTTTCTGTCACTGCTCTGAACTTAACGGAAACCCAAATAGCCAACAGTTGTCTTCTTCAAAACCCGTACTATGTGTTCATTGGTTGATATTTGCTGGAAGCAGACCATCGGTTTGTGGCTTATGTACCTAGTGAACTCCTACCACGGCATATACAACAGTTGTGGAATGAACCAATTAATTACACGCACAATAGTCATCTTTACCATGTTTGCCAAACTCAGCGGAGTTTGTAGAACACACCTCGCATTGGGAGAGTACGGTTGTGAGTAGCAAACCCTGATATTGCAAACTATTCAATAGCCTGTGTACGAGGGGAGTTAAAAAGTTTTATTTCGGACAGGTACAATTACCAACACAGGACCACGTATTATACATCAAAATAAAGCTGGTCCTCTCTCTCTCAACATAGTCACCGTTACGCTCAATAGCAACGTTCCACCTTTGAATGAGC
>LUCH01005953.1:20395-39580 GCA_013368495.1 Paragonimus heterotremus | reverse complement strand
GGAAGACACGTGGCAAAGGGGGTTTGGGAGGTGTCCTCAGAAACGGACGGCCGACTATTTATTTTGGGTAGATTAGTATCCTTCCTCTGTACCAATCTCTGGAATAGTTGCATGAGAAGGAAATGCATGGACAAACTTACAAATGTGGCGTGTTTCAGCCACTACAAGCGCTAAATTTGAATCGGGCGCGTAACAATACCGCGAAACACTATGTACAGGAATTCACAGAACCATTGTGTTACCATTTTAATTGACAGTCCTGAAAATTTTTTTAAAGTGATTTGATGTTCATCCTCGAGTTTTTTCGAAAGCTGGTGCTCATCCTTAGTTTTTTTTGCAGATACTAAGAATGCCATTCTTCAATTCCCACAGTACACACCTATTTGCGGGCACTTGTTGCAGTCGTGGTGGAAGCTGTGACCTTCGACTTTGTGTGTGAAGCAACGAGCAGGTGTGTCACAGATAACGGAATGAAGCGTCACGAAGACTGTTATGCCGGGAGGTGGAAACCGCCGCACATCATAGCACACGTGGGGGAGGCAATACACATTATGAACTAGTTGGTCGTTCTCATACAGAAAAGGAAGCTGGTCAATAAATTTAACGAGTAGAAATTGGGCACGGTCAACTAGGGGAGAACACGCGCCGGGATGGGATAGTAGGTAAACTGGAACTAAAACAGATTTAAGATTCTTTCAGACAGATGGGTTTGGGAGGAATAAACGCATAACCTAGGGGCCCAAATATATATTTAAACACACAAATCTCACTGTATGTGGTACCTTTAAAAATTGACAAACATACCACGTTTACGTAATATCTAACTTGCAGGTTACACTGATGTTAATTGCATGAGGTCCTCCTTCATCCAACATGATGCATATTTTCCGTTTAGCACGCGTAACAAATTCCTCCCACGTCTTCTACGTTTCCTATCAGTCCATCTACTATATCGTGGTCTCACCTCACTCACTTCTATTACGAACGCTAATGAAACCATTTCCTACTGACTACGTGTTACATTTGAAATTAAACAACTGCTAATAATTCTGGATTGGCCAAGCCGGACACATGAAATACGTCTAATGCATTTACAAAGTGTTCAACAGAACTGTGAGTGGCCACAGAATGCGAACGATGCAGCACAGCCGCACTCACCACAAACGATGGAAATGAACCTGCTAACGCGCAATAGTTGGAGATGCGGATTAAAACAAAGGTTCATAAAATTGCGGCAGTCGGGGAGGCGTGCAAATGAAAGGTTGCGCATATGACAACATTTTTTAGAAAATGTTCAGCCTGTGTTCGATTACCCGAATGAACGCGGTAACTAACAGTATTTATTCTCATCCGACCTGCTTAGATTGTGACCGACTATTGGCCAGATGTTGGCCAACACTCCGGCGTCAGCCATTCGTTTGCCGGATGTGTTCTGGGCCTCGAAGCCCGCGCAACAAGCAAGCCCCTTTCAAAAGATTTACACGCGATTTTGGTCAAGTGGGTTTGCCGCGGCTTTTGGAAGCAATGGGGGCATGCTTTTGTCTCCTGAAGAGGAAGGTTCCTTTGTTGAAGGTAAGTGGGAAGTCTTCGAAGAATGGCGTATAAAACTCGTGGACTAATTTGCACCTCTATTGCCACGGAAAGCTAGCGGTTATCCGCTCTGGTGGAGACTAACTTTGCGTTGGTCAATTGGGGAAGAGAAACAAAGTTTGGAAGGAGTAAAAACCGAAAACCGTCGCACTTGGCTGAAGTGTAAAGCTTGTGAAAACGCAGTTTGCCAGACCCAACGCCTAGCAAAATACTGCTTTGAGACTGGCCTAATGAGCAGGCCAAAAGTAGCTTCGAAGCATTTCCACTCGTTTGTTCAATCGAAAGGAGCCTGCAGGTAATAAATAGCAGCTCTTTGGACAAAAAAGTCAAATCAGCCACCGATGAACTTTTGAATTTTTCCAAGGGGTTCACAGGCGGGACAATGTGAACAATATCCCACCGAAATTGGTTTGATCCGGAGCTCACAAAGTTATGGGTAAAGTACTACCCACTGAGGAGGAAGTGGAAAAAGTCCTAGGCTCTCATAACCCCCCGAGGTCTACAGGAGCTGATGACATCTACCCGGGGATAGTTAATCTACTGGCGATAGTTCTGCAGCCTCCCCTACGGCTGGTTACAACTTTCTCAAGAGAGAAAAAAATCTCAAATCAATGACACGTATCTTCTGTAATTGTTATTTACAAGGGAGGCTCACGAGACAAACGAAACGGTAAAACTCCGGTGACTCTGACGAGTATAGTTGGAAAGTGTCTGGAAAGGATAATTAGGGACAAGTTTTCAACGTGCCTTGTTAAAAACCGTCTTCTCAGCAATGCACGACGCGGCTTTCAGAAGGAAAATCGTGCCTACTCAACATTTTGCATCTCATAGATGAAGACACGAGACGATTGGACAAAGAGAGAAAAGCCGGGATACGTTATTTGGATTCCACCGAAGAGTTCAGTTCGGTGATTCACCGTTACCTCATTCGTAATTTAGCATGGTTTGGCACCTCCAACGAAGGGATTGACTGGGTAAAGAATTTCTTGTTTAACGGGGCTTTCAGGGTGAAAGTTGTAAATGGATACTCCGAGGTAGGCACAGTTTACAGTGGTGTTCCCCGAAAACCTGTTTGCGGTCCTCTGCTCTTCCTAATTTTTGTCGGTGATTTAGTGAGTTGGTTTAGTAGCCCGTGCTTCATACTTGCAGATTGTGCTAAGATGACAGGCCCAAAAACCGAGCTACCATCACACAGGATCTCAAGGCAGTAGAGAAGCGGTCCCTCAAGTAGAACTTTCCATCGAATGCCGCCAAATGCCAAATCGTAACTGAAGGCTCTGAATCTTTAGAAGTATTCGGTCATCAGAGTCCATTCACCAATGAATGCTTAAAAAGATTCGAGACATGAGTGTTGATGAAAAAACGACTTCCTGTCCTCAGCTCAATGGGCAGCGACTGCCTACTGAGGAGGATGAGAGGCGGCTTCAGTGAAGCCCTTAAATTCTCAAAGGCACAAGTGGGTCGAAACAACAACACCAGGGGTCGTGGTCTCTAATTAAAAAGAGCAGGGCTCATTTAGATTCACGAGCAAACTACTTCAGCCGGCGAATATTGAATGCTTAGAACAAGCTTCCATGTGGAGCAGTTCACAACTGGGCATTGATCTCCTTCTAGGTGCGACTGGATATAAGGTGGCCGGGGATTATTTAGTTTACTCTTTAGCATAGCGGAAAGAACTAGGTAGACAGTGACAGCACAGAGGGGTGTGACAACTGGAAGATTCTATCCTGTCTTGCAGTTCCATTTCACAAGACAGATCGTAAACGACGGTTAGAGTATTTCTGATGCGCAGACAGTGTTTAAGTTTATATCTCCCATAACAAAATGTTCACTTGGGCATACTCATGTGCTGTGGACAATGTAAAACAGACCTATAAGGTCCAGTATCCCGGTGCAATTAACGGATTGGGGCGCATGGGTTTTAAGGGCTCGAGAGTGGAGGCTCCTCTAATGGCATCACTCCAGTGTTTTGTGGATGTTAGTATTGACGCGTTTTCCGAAAGGACAGTCAATAAACTTGTGCATATTTCATGTCCTTGCACACTTCCCCCCCTTCCGGTCCTACGTAGTTGCTCGGTTTTCATATAGTTGTGAAGTATGTTTGGCGCACCTTGTAAATCTTTGATCTGATAAAAACATACCGAAGCGTTTAAACATCGTCGCTCGCAGACTAGAAAAGGTGATACCACCAACCAAAGCAACATACATTTACTTTCATGCCGCTGTCCATAAAGGGGTCGTGTGTGGAAACAGTTATCCATCCTCAAAAGCCGAAAGCAAGCCCCGCATTGCTTCCGAAAGCCGCGACATGCTCATTTGACCAAAATTACGCATAAGTTTTTTAAGGGAAGCTTGCTCGTCGCACGGGCTTCCAGGCCCAGAACACATGGTGAATCAGGAAATGATGAGTTTCTTACCAAGCTGTACGCATCTTTGCCGATTACGCTAGGGGAGTAAACGGCCCTCTTTTCCGCACTAAGCTCTTTGCCCGTGGGACACCATATTTCGAAGCGTTCTAAATAGTCCCCGATTTCCCTCGACGAATTACGAATATTCAAAATTCCAAGTGGACAGGGATCCATGGCAGAAATCTGCAGAAGTCCGCGACGCCAATCTTGATGATCCAGTGGGTACAGAAATGAAGTATTTAACTTAATTCAGCCTCAGAGCCAGCTTCGATGCAATAGTAATAACAACCTAACTAAGCAAAATAGGTAATTTATCTCTGGAGCGCAAACGCACAACTTATCAGCCGTGTAACAAAACAAAAGTAGTGAGAAATATGCTTCATGACAATCACCACAAGTGTTTCTGAACATTACCTGTCGCATCAGGGGCCCACGAAAGTCTGATATGCATCCATTTACCGTCTACTCCGATAAACTTAAGCCAGCCAGACAAGGTATGACTGCATTATCCTCATTAATTAGGGCGGTGATGATTACTGAACCACCTGAAACGATCATGCTTGCGGGGATCCCAGCAGAAAAAGGAGCATCCACAGAAGTCGCTTAAGCAGATATTGAGAACAATGTCTTTCTCATGAGTGGAGATGAGGTAGTGGCTAAAACACGCCACATTTGTAAGTTTGTCCATGCATTTCCTTCTCATGCAACTATTCCAGAGATTGGTACAGAGGAAGGATACTAATCTACCCAAAATAAATAGTCGGCCGTCCGTTTCTGAGGACACCTCCCAAACCCCCTTTGCCACGTGTCTTCCGTTGGAAGAGTCCCATCCCTTGTACCCTTGTTTGTGACATGTGCTTGTATTAACAATTAGCTCATGCATGCTGTTTGCCTGTGTTCCGTGGTCGTATTTTGTGGGGAGCATGACTTGTGACTGTTGTTTCGTGTGTTCTCTGTTTGAGTGTCCCTTCTTTGAAGAGTCCTCTCCACATTTCAACCCCTGGGCGGTCGACTGTGAACTTGTACCTGCCTTGTGCACTACACGTTCATCCGATATTGTTCGTGATGTTCGCCATTCATCAAGTAGGCAAAAAGCCGTCGAGGCCAAATTGTCCTTCGTATCCCGGTGTCTCACGGTGTTTTGTGCATCCCGGAAATGTTTCACTTCCAAGGGTCGTATCGGTAGCTTCTTCCGAGCCGTCACTCCCGTCTGCTGAAAAGCTAAATGGCTGCAACGAACGACAACTGTTTGCAGACAGACATCAGAACTCCGAACTGACAACGAGGGACTGAAGGAGCTGTAGTGGACAAGTGGATATGCGCCAGACCCTCGTCCACTAACAATTTCAAACGCCTTTCACGAGGAGCAATCGAAACGTACTCCCAACAGTCAGCGAACTGAAGAACTCAGCGTGGTTTGAAAACGAACCATACTTTTTCAGCAATGTTTGAATATATGATGAATGGTTAGCTCTATCCTAGTCTGAGATCAACGGCATCAACCAAGAGGAGAAAGAAAAGAAGCTCGAGAGGGGGTACAGCTCACTCTGCGGTACTTAAAAGTGCGCCGAGCGAAAATTGCGTGGAACTTTCGAGCTCGTTAAGCAACGCTTGAAAAGGTTCTAATTCAACAACCTTGAAGAATAGAATAGTGGATGAGTCATTAGGATTAGGACAAGCAGTCACTGTGTGCAACTAGTTGTACGACTGGAGAAAGCGGCACTGAATTCATATCGGACCTCCTATAACAGGCGTACACAGAATCACACGCACAGAACCAAAAAGCGAAAAAACACGGTTGCTTCCGGGATCCTTAGAGAAGTTACACGATCGCTGGTCACTACAGAACTACTGCACAGGTCGTTAGACACGCTGATGACTCTCGAGGTCATGATGAGCAACGTGGTGGTTTTATACCAACAGCAGCCCATCGTCATGGTCGTAGCCAACCATCCCTTCCAGTCACGACAAATTCCACTTGTCGACGCGGGAGTTGGGGTTTATCAAAAAATGAGCAGTGATCTGAATAACGAAGAGCCTTACAAATATTTCGTATGCGGGGTGCATGATCGTTTTTAGTACTTTGGATTACTGGAATATTTCTAACGTCAGCCTAACCAGCAAGGTGGAAGTGTATTGTAAACGCCCTGTATTCTTTTGAATGTCGACAAACAATGGACCCTCCATTTAATTTCGGTTTGATGGTATTTGCAGGCCGTCGTGATACTGACGTCCATTATTGTTTTCTTTTCGTAGAGCGGCACTCTTGCAGTCGTTCACCCTAGTCGAATATTTGATAAATTCCATCAACTTATATGTTACTTAGTTTTTTCCATTCCATTTGTGAATGATCTATTCTGGCCAGTGATTATTACAATTGTCTCTTTGCAGACATGATCGTTCTGCGAACAATTACGATTTGTACTATTTGCTTTTAATCCTTTTAAATACGTAGTTTTATTTTAAGCTTATCGCCAAGAGCATGAGATAAACGTAAAACTTTTTACCATGAATCGACTCCAAGGAGCTGAAGACAGTTAAGATTGTCGATCCAAACTCCGGTACTCAGAAACTAATCGTGAAATGGTAACATCCTTTGGAGTCACGAGGGTTAGTATTTGACAGGGGAACTCGGAATTAAAAAACGGAAAGTATATCTTGGAGCATGAAATCAGATTAAAACATGAGCACTATGGCATATCGTTGAATCGTCACTGAGGTTGGTTGAATCTAATCCATCCTATACCAGCACCGCTAGTTTTGTGATATTCCGTGTTATGCAGGTTGGCCTCGTAGATTTGGATTACCCGAAGCAATTGTATTATAAATAGCTCGATGTTTCCTTAAACTACTGCGACTGCTACGTGTACGCCTATCAAGCACTCACGTATTCAAGATTTATGGCGTAGCGTAGCTCTGTTCTGTTACAGGCCATCTTGATTCATGCTATGACTTCACAAATTGACAACTCTCAATACAAAAACAATAACATGCAGTGGACATGTATCAGAATCAGAATCTGATTTCATGTGCTACGTAGGAGTCTCCAATGCGCTTTTTACACGGAAGGTTGAGTTTTAACGTTGTAAAGCTTTGTCTATTACGAGTCTTTTTGATTTGTATTATGGGTTCTCATGTTAGTCTTTTCCTCCTAAGAAATTCATCTTCTATGAAATTTTAATTATGCGTTTTCGGTTTCTTCTCTTTTCCCTTCTTTTCCCGCCCTCTTATTTCCTCTTTTTGGGGCTTTTGTTCTTCTTGTTGTTCTGCGTTCAACTCGCTTATCGCATGCAGGATGCTTGGGCTGAAAGTGCCTCCAACATATAGGGGAATTATTATGGATTGCTCGTTGTCCTTGGACTATACCATATCAATTTTAATCTTAAATATACAGATACTTTTATTTTCGCGGTACATATCGTTTTGCCGTTAATTTCTGTGTGCTGAGCGGTCATGTAGAGAAATTTGTGGTGATGTCCGTCTTAAGGTCAATTTGGCAGACTGGTCGATTCGTCCTTTGCCCATCTATATACCGGTCTGCGTACGGTCATATGAAGGCGTTCGGACTTAGCGCTCTACTACAAAAATTAGCCCGCCAAGCTGGCTTGCCAGATTTTGCCAAGTATGATCGATCGCCAGGAAGAAAAGTCGGTGAAACCTACGGACTAATGTCAGCAGTCCGTAAGCGTCCGTTTATGTAAGGTAATTACGTAGGTGAAGTAAATAACTGGGAATGTAAGAAAGGTGCCGTAAGCGTGATTGGTCAACTCAGATGCTACACCGGCCAACTGTAAACTAATTCAGTCCAGGCGCGAGAAGACTGGAAGTTGTTGCACTCCTACTAGGATCCGACTCCTTACCAACTTTTGCCAGGGTCGGCCCGATTCCAGATCAGAGTCACAGTGTTTTAGGGCACCGATCACACTTCCCAAGCGGGGTCCCACTTTTCAAGCAGACAACGCCCAACTGATTTCGAGTTATCAACATATCTAACTCGGATGGTGCCTGCTCTCGTCAGAACCCATTAAGGGCCTGAACACGTCAAATCAAGGCGTTAGAATGTAACCAGTTCTTGGGTATCCCTTCGGAAATATCCATTCAGGCCGATTCGCAGTCCAAAAAGAGGTTCGGAGGTTGGGGCCTCCAGCAGCCGCCAAGTTCGTTGAATCACTGGCGAGAGCTATTAAGACATTTAGCAGAAGCTTACCTTCTCCAATGCCAGCCAGCTTCTCTATAGACGTTGAGAATAAGCAGTCTTCTTTTATCCTCCTGAATGCAACAGGAAATTGCATGCACGTTCAGGGTATTTAATGATGAGGGGACATTCCGCTGCTTTTACTGATTGCTCGCCAACGGCAAGACCCCTCTACCAAAAATGAAATTTCGCGTACTCTATCAGCCCTACTGAGTGCACAGTGCCTTTGTGAAATTTAGGTAAACTCGATGGGTACTGAGCGTGTCAAGTTTTGAGTCTTCTTGGAATTTCTTGTCTACTAGCTACAAACTCCATTTATGGGTTTAATGCCAGTGGCTGCAGTAGATCTCGTCGTCCGATGAATCCATATCACGCTCACACTAATCGGTTGTTTTCTGGTTTTTATCTCTGATTAATGGACCCTCATTAATGAAGACCAGAAGGTTTTGGATTTCCTTAACACGTTTTCCCTGGCGACGCGCGGTCTCACCATGTCAACCACAAGCCAGTCGATCTCTAATTTGAGAGCTGCTACCTCTTCCATCTGATTTGCAACTGCCTTCTAGATATTGCCACCCCGCTGTTTGGCAGACACTTTCGGGGCACCTGACGATATTCCAATGCATTAATGGCCTTCAAAATGCTGTTGTAGTCGCGAAAAGACTTCCGCCAATGAACAGCAATGTAAGCAAACCCATTTCAACCGCTTATGCTGTGAACACGACCTTACTGCAACCGCGGTCAGTTTAGAGCCTCCGTTGTGGTACCACTTTCAAGTTATTACACAGGATACCATCATTAGCTGGCTTATGACAACTACGGTGCTCGCAGTTGCAGCCCAGTTCACCCATAGCAAGATCTTATTTACTGAAGCTGGTTTAAGACTGGAATCAGGCATAACAGTACAATACGTGGAAGTGACAGTGATAAAAGTGAAAGAATACAGCTGAAAGTTATTTAACTTAAGGTGATATGCCACAAACGTTCGAAATATACCTAGTACGGCTGAGAAAAACTCATGCTATATAAACTACTAAAAATTACAGTGGCGCGAGGCGACCTGATTCATGTTCGAGTCGCCTCTCGTTTTAGAGATATACAGTTGCCCCTTGAGGGTATCTTTATTGACGGTGCTTCCCTCCTATTAACGATATGTCCCAGAAGATTTGCGCGATCGAGTTTTTCTCCCTCCGACACAGAACTTGCGGCCGACCTCGGATTATTGACTCCAAGCGTTCAACGCTCCGCACACTGTCAGAAGTTCCACTCGCTAGACTTATCTTACCTGTTTGGTGGTCCATGCCTGGGAGAATCATAATGGTGTAGCGGGAGAAGTCTGTAGCTTGTAAATCGTTGACCTTGCGTGATATTTACAACGTACCCGGTGGATTCCACAACCGCAGGTTGTGGGGGGTAGAGCTCGCATATGAGGTGACCCGTCAGATCCACTGCATCTCTCACAAGGTAAGGAAGGTTTGGTCTCACCACAAAACTGTGCCCCATACGACACTTGGCTATTATAAACACTGCAATGGTTCTACTGTCCGTCGGCTTCCGAACAACACTGGCTGAGACTTCGTTGACAACCTCGTTTACGCCTGTGGCCCTAAAGTCGGTGCACTGTATGCGCTGATTACTCAGGGTAAC
Source organism: Paragonimus heterotremus (assembly GCA_013368495.1). Taxonomy (NCBI): domain Eukaryota; kingdom Metazoa; phylum Platyhelminthes; class Trematoda; order Plagiorchiida; family Troglotrematidae; genus Paragonimus; species Paragonimus heterotremus. Next base: position 29,740 of record LUCH01005953.1, on the reverse strand, counting down.
CCTCTGGTGTCAAAAATATCTGATGATTTACCTCACAGTGTGCAACCTGCATCGTTGGTTGTTTCGGTAATTACTAATGTTTTGCGTGGAAAGGGACACAGACATGACCACGCGACTCATCTGATGAAGATTGCTTCCCAACGGCCCGTGAGGCTGTTCGATATTTCTGGCAGGTTCCTCCTAATCCACCGCCGTAAAGTCTTCGTGATCTGTAGGGACGGATTCGACTTTAACGACCATTGTGCATTTACACTTTGTAAACCCCATTATTTCATATCTGGACGTGACCATCATCTTGCGGCGTACAGCCTGCAGATCAGGCTGAGGTTGTATACCAACGCATCAGGCAGCACATAAAAACAGTGTGACGAATAAGGATGAAGATACGAGGATATGGCGAAGTGACGCTCGAGCGTAACTGCTCCCCAGATTCGGCAATTTGCCTACTGGTCTAGAACCTTTGTGCACGACGTTTGCGCAAGGATATGGAAGGCAAACGGAACAAGTGTGTACAGAATGCTGCACCAACTTCAATCCGCCTGTAATTAACAGGATTCGGTGATGATATATCCACCGCATAGACAAAAATCCCCAACTGACCTTGTTCAACCTTCACATCAGCCCGAATGAAACGTCTTCTGGATGTCTGTAATTACATATTTCAATTGTTTATTTACATACTACGAAACTTGAAAAAAATAGTTATTCGTGTAACGCTGACAATGATTAGTAATTTACAAGCAGGAAGGAGGGTCGCTGGCAGCTATCTTACAAACAAAATGAGAGAGAGGACGAGAATATACTGTCAACCAAGTTGTATTAGTGGGTACGGAAACAAGATGGTGGACATCAAGTCACAAACACGTGACCGCCACTTTGTCGGTCAACGACTCCTGGACAGACAAAACTCCAAGCTAAAACACAGCAATCTGAGTTCAATTCCAGTCTATATTTCACAGTGAAAAATACCGTTTTCAGGTCACTTAAAACTACTTCTCAACAAGTAAAACATTCATGTAAAAATCCGTCTTCTACTGACCCGCTAGATCTGTAGTGGCTCGGTTCCATCAAAAGGAGAGACCGGCAATCGGTCTACACCACGTTGGCATGCTGGAGTTAACCGCGTGTTTTTGGCGTCAAACAAACAATGATGAGCGTTCTGCTAACTCATGGGTATAATTTGTGAATCCGTGCAGCACTCTAACATCCAGGTCGTGGTGGCACACTCCATTAGAGAACTAAAACAATTTTGACTTGAAAATATGCAAAGAATAATGCAAAGCGGTACGTATTATTCACCATGTACCACTGTGGTGTATTTATATGAGTTTACTGAAGTCGGTTGAGTTAGTCTTGGAATTGGTGAGCCTGGTTTTATTAAAGCTGAGTGGTTGAACGGTGGCCGTAAATTTTGTTGTCTTCTTTGTACAAACTGCACAGATCAACATTTGCCCTGCTGCAGCTGTTAAAACCATTTCCATTATTGTCCATCAGTCTGGATCCGGCAGAGCTTTAAATCTCAAAATTGCAAGCTGCTGTTTCACAGTTTTCCGCGAGTAAACCATAATTCCAACAACTCGCCAACCAGTTAACAGTCGTGTTTCTGCAGCTCAACCTCAGACGTCTTTGAGTGAGCATAGTTCCGCTTCATCGACTTTTATTACTGACCACTGTTTGGTCTTTCAACTTGTTGTACAAACGCATTCGTCATTCGGCCACAGAGTATTTTCCACACTTGAGTTCTGAAACTTAACTTTGTTTGAAATAATAAAAAATCCCCATAGAACTCATATAAAACCGCTTCGAATTCAGCGAACAGAACTGTTTTCGATAAATTTTAGTCTTAGGCTGGCACAATTATATATCGAATCAAGGAACATTGTGAGAAGTGACCTATCGAAAATTGTACGGGGATAAAGCGACTGGGTAAAACACAGACACGACTCCGTTGTGGCCATGATCCCAAGAGAGCGATCTTCTACACTGCTTGACAAATAGAGCGAAAACAATCTAGACGGAAGACAGGATGGAAATGGAGTCAACCGGGCTACAGTATATACTTTTTGTAATGCTTTTCTTGACAGCTTTATCACCACAAACACGAAAGAGAGGCCTATGCAATCCCTAGTATACATAGCTGATAAGAAAATGCTCTATGTAACTTTGCCGTACAAACGGGACGCAGCAGCCGAGGTGATAACGCGCCAAATAACTGATGTGACCTGTAGTACCTAATATGCTGACTGACAGCGCTGTCTCATTTTTGATCTATTTATTTGCCTGTTCCTATGGTTCAGCACATATTGGTCGCATCACTAGGTGTTTATCAGAAGGGATTCGCGAACACTTCGGCGAGTCTTCGCTCCGAAATAACAAAGGATATTAACTGATCCATTCTAGCCTTCATGGTTGACCGTGACCTGCACACAGATAAGGTTGAGGCGTTTCACATCGTCTACTGTGCCCCGGCCGCCACGTCACGAAGAATCAAGTGACGCATCCTGTCAACAGATCAGCTGGTCGCAAGCCAATTACGTCAGCCGGGTCTGTGTGTTCAAAAACATTTCGTCCAGACCCCCGACTTACCCCGGCCAAACACCTGAAGTCAACCCACTCGGCAATTTGATCCCGTTCCCCCAACTCACCCTAATTAACACTGACTTCCTGAAACCTGCCTCCTTTGTGGTCATAACCACAACGCGGACGTGTCCGTGTTTTGCCCAGTCGGTTTACTCTCGTCCTGTGTTTGCTTGATTACTTCCCTCAATGTCACTTGTTTCGATATATAATTGTACCAGCTTAAAGTTAGAAGTTATCGAAAACAGTTCTGTCTGCTGAAGCCAAAATCGTTCAACTCTATTTCATAATTATGCCATCATGCCCTGTTTGAGCCGGGTTTCCCGAGGTCCCCTCAACAAACGGTTTCAGGGTAAATTATCATTCTTAACACTGTATAATAATTGGAATCACTTTTGCATTATTATATAACGCACTTCTCAGTGTGAACTTGGATCGTTATGAAGCACTGTGACACCAATCATGCGGTGACCGTCTAAGACACTGAGGCTTGTGGGCGGCCGCGCGTAGTTGGTGATGGGAAGTGGTGACAATCAACTGCTTAGCTATACACGCTGTTGTGCGACCGCTTGTTTTTTCTTTTCTCGCTTGAAGAAAAGATTTTACTTTCCCAAACTGTTGCAGCATGCGAGGATCAAAAAACTGCGTGCATGAGAAATTAAACAATTTTTGTGAGAGCTGTCAAATCCTGCAACCTGGGGTGAATATCCTGCACAGTGAAATTGAAAAGATTTCACCTGGAGTGATCGTACATACCCAGGTCGTCCACCACGTTTTCTTGTGTTCAGGTCGTTTGCAAACCCCACTTGGGTAAGAGGCTTGCTTTGGTGCTATTTGATCAGACCTTTCAGCCGAAATTCCCACAGAGTGGTTTAGGCCTTGTCTCCTGTTTCCGGGGACGTAACTTCATGGCAGTGGGCACGTTTATAAGTGGTAAAGTTATCATAATTCACCTTTCGACATTTTTACGGTGGTCCATTTCTCTAATCTCAAGGCATCTTATCTAGCCATCAAGATGTGTTAACATAGGTTATCCCTCAGGGTGTAAGTTAACTGCCGTGGCGGATGACCCGGATTACTCAGAAGTTCACCTACGGTAGACTGGTCCTGACTGAATTGAAAGGGGTTTATTCTACGTGGTTAATTAATCAATGCGAATTTTTCAAGTTCATGTTGCGAAACGAGCTTTGTGAACTGTTCACTGATCGCGAAAATGTACTGCTTACTTTTGGCGGCGTGCTGCGCCTGAGCGGTCAAGGTACCACCCTATATTAGTATGGTTTGCCATTTTACGATTAGCATTCTGCTAACATGAGATTGACGCAAGTGAGTCCAAAATCCCAAATAATCTTTCCGCAGTTTCCACTCAATACGCATCTCAGTCGTGTCGTTTCAAGTCACTAAAATTTTATTTTTGATGCACATCCCAAACTACAAAAATGAACCTCCAGGTCTATGTCAACTTAGAGTTAACAACGCAGCCTTTCTGATCATTGCGTTTCAACTCCGAATGCTTGCTACTTGTCAGCTCAAGTTTCGCCGGAGTGGAAACAACCAAACACCGCGGATTCTAGTCAGTTTTCCTGTTATCTATCAAACTCGGCTGTTGGTGCTGTCGTCCGTTCAGCCAACTCCATTCCGTCGTCCTCTGGTGGGGAAGTTGGGGCTGCCTTCACATGTTTCTAATATTGTATCATCACGACTATGACCACTGACATAAACGTAGAATCCCAAATCCCTGACAGAGCTGTCATTCGGCTCTCAGCCATCGATTTGTTAGGTGAGTATATTACGGGTCACTAACGATCTACCGAACTCGGTGAACACGTTCCATCTTCAATTCCTTACTTGCTATGATGTACAACGCGGTACAATCTTCTCACCGTTAATGTTTTCACTTTGACAGCAATCATGCCAGCGCTCCATCACGCTTTTATATCAACGCCTGCTAACGACGTGGTGTTATGTCACCTGGTCAGTCCGCGTGGATGAAGCTAACAGAGTGTACCTTCCAGATTATCGATACATTTTAGGCTTCCGTAGGCTGAGATGAACCACCGGACTGGCAACTGCGATGTTCGCCTACGCCCCCTCCTAATGTCCTGACTCTGTGTAACGGACAACTTTGGCCTGGCGGCATCCTACCAATGTCAGTTCACCGTCATGATTCGCATGCAAGTGGTTAGCGTATAAATTTGACTTGAGGCGTGAGAAAACTTGCATGGAATCTTGCTTCCGAAGGACTTCAGGCATTTCGAATGTAGTCCGGAAAACAACGTTTCGGTTGATGACATTGTCTGACATGGTGAAGAGTAAGATTCAATAGTGCTCGTTTTGCAAACCTCTACTAGCATCCGTTTACATTTATCCTTCTTTGCAGCTTCTATCTTTAAATAAATTACTCTGAAATGTGTCACAAAAATCTCCTCTAGCCATCTCTTAGATTTTGGCCTTCTTCAACTCTATGTGGCTTCTCCCTCTTGAACATCCACGCATAAATTCGGTAAATACGTGAACATGAACCCTTCGCCTTATCAAAGAGTGATGTTAACAGGTATGGTGCTTCACGGTCGAAGCGAGTGGAAAATGGCCATTTAAGCGCAAAAAACGTTTTCCCATTTTTTTCATGAAATGTTGAAGTGCATATTATGCGACATACATACATATCATATCGAGTATGATAATTGCGTTGCAATGAGAAAAATAAGCTGTCTCCAAAAATTGTCCATATTCGCACTTTTGTTAAGAGGAATGTGTCGCCAGTTCTTTGACAATAGCATCATGTTGGCTTTCTTAATCGATTTTACGCTCTGAAAATGCTTCTGTTGGAACTTTGTGGTGGAATACATATTCTCGTTTTTTAAAAACACCCACATTCGCGTGGTTTTGGATATATGATTGAAGTTGTAATTTTCGACAACGTTGTGTCTGCATTGGGCTGTACACGAAATATCACAGTAATTTCTGATCACAGGTATGTCGCCACGGTCGATGTTTAATTATCCACCCGAATTATATGTTCAGCTTGCTTCCCTTGTAATGCTTCCGTTGGAAAACGGTCTACGTTATCACGTGGCTGTTTCTACCTACGGCATAGTGTAAACACGGGTAACACGTCCCACTCTACCAGTAAAAACGTGCTTGTTATTTTTTCATTGCTTATTGGTTATGCTCAAATGTAGCTTGTCATGTGCACACGAGTCAACGCTCACTTATCTGAGAGATAATCACTAAAATTTATGCTCTTTATTTGTCCGGGGGAAATGTTGATTCCCACTCCTACCATTTCAGCTACAGTCCTCATATCTCTGTTCAATGAACGCTTACGATTCCGATGACCGTTTTTATGCTTCCGCCGGCTGCGGCATTCACTGACGGCTGCCAGTATGTTACCTCAATTCTGGTCAGATCTGAAGGAGATCATTGGAAAATATGCCCAAAGGTCCAACTACGAGTTTATTCTTCCTCATCAACGTTCGTCATAGTTGGACGGGGCAGTTACTAGTGTGAAAGCATGATATAATTAAGCGTTGATCATAGTTTGAGTGAAGTGGACAGAGCAGCTACTAGTGTAATGACGTTATTGGGCGATTATCATAGTTTGTGTGAACTGGACGGAGCAGCTATTAATGAAACCGCAAATCATTTAAGGTACTACGTAATCTGCGACCGGTCTTCCTTGATCGGCTCCGAGACATCCTCCTTGCATACACACCTCTTGACCTGAATCGAGTTTCTGAAAATGCACAACAGCCAAGATATGTTATCTCCCGACGGAATCCATAGCACCACATCCAGATTTTGAACCCACTGACGGTGTAGCCATCATACTCACCCGTCTGTATGCCCCCTTTAAGATCCTGGTGTGTTGTCCCAAGAGCCCCACTGTTTTCAGACCACTGGTCATCAATGTGACCTGATGTTAACGACACTTCAGCGCTGGTCAAGTGCACCAACCCAGGAAGGTATATTGTTCAACATGTTTGTAATTCATGTTTATAAAACGGAGTTGCAGCCCTGGGGCTAAGGTTTCGTGCCATGATGGGGCAATCGTAGTGTCTTCAGTGGGCTCAACAACTGAATGTGACGCTATGGATTCCGTCGGAAGATAGCATATCTTGACTGTTGTGCATTTACAGAAACTCGAAATAGGTCACGAAGTGTGCGGAAATGTGAGCCAAGCAGGCGACATTATTCCGCTCGGAAAGATTCCATGTTTGGAAATTCCCGTTTCACTCTAGAGGAAGCATTCACCATTTCGTTACGCTGGGCGTTCAAAAACAGCACAACATTCACAGCGTTCATGGTGGTCTTACCTTGGAACGGACGAGACACGGTCAACTTACTATTCCTCGTCCGAAGATGTGTTCGAGTAAGCCGATTATATTATCTAATTCTTTCGCTTTCCGCCGACCACCAGAATAATCACGTGCGAAAGGAGAGCCTACAGAGCTTTGAATGAAACAGCTCACTACGAGCACTGGACGGTCAATCATTAAAACAATTTCGTGGATCCTGAGGACAGCGTGGTCCATTGGAAGAATAGGGAAAATCTTTGCCCTTTTCCAAATAGGCACTTTCATACCATATCTAGACCAAACGAGCAGCAGTTCCAGTCACACCTTCGGGAGATCATTCGACGGAAGCGAAATCCAGGAAACCTACTGGCAAACTGCGGTTCATCTTTCCTCATGGGGAAATGTTGTGAATTGTATAATATGCGCTGAAATGAACGCACGCGTTTGTTATTCCGATTCACATGCGTCGCGATGATATTGACACCAGCACCGTCCGAGTGACTGAAGCAATGACCAACGCATAATGAGGCCGCACTTACTCGCCGTAAAAGTTGCTCCGTCCAGATAACTAAAACAATGATCAACGCCTAAATATGTGGCGTGCGTTCACGCCAGTAGCTGTTCCGTCCAGTTCACTCAAACTATGACCAACGGTTAAGTAAGCTATATGCGTTCACGCTAGTAGCTGCTTCGTCCAGTTAACTCAAACTATGATTGTCGCCTGAGTATGCGTTCACACTAGCAGCTGCTCCGTCGGGCTCACCCAAACTATGGCAATTGCTTGAGTATGCGTTCGCACTGGTAGCTGCTCAGTCCAATTCACTCGAGCTATGATCAGCGCCTTAGTGGTAGATATCTGTTCACAATATTAGCTACTCCGTCCGGTTCACGCAAACTATGATAATAGCTTGAGTATGCGTTTAGACAAGTAGCTGATCCCTCCACTGAACTCAAACTACGATCATCGCCAGAGTGTGATGTGCGATCTCACTAGTAGCTGCTGCGTCCATTTCACTCACGCTATTGATCATCGCCTGGGTATGCGTTCACGATAGTAGCTGCTCCGACCAGTTCACTCAACCTATGATCAACGCCTATTTATGCGTCCACACAAGTAACTGCTCCGTCAGGTTCACTCAAACTATGATCAACGCCTGTTTGTGCGTTCACACCACCGGCTGCTCCGTCCAATAGACTCAAACTATGATCACGCACATGTATGTCACATGCGATCTCACTAGTAGCTGTTCCGTCTAGTTCACACAAACTATTACCGACGCCTGAGTATGCCATCACACTAGCAGCTCCACCCTCCAGTTCTTTCACACTATGACCAACGCCTAAGCATTTGGTATGTGTTCACACTAGTAGCTGCTCCATCCAGTTCACTCAAACTATGGTCAACGCCTAATATTGCGATCACCATAATAGCAGCTCTGTCAACTTCACTCAAACCATGCTCAACGCTCAAGTATGTGGTATGCGTTCACACTAGTAGTTGTTCCGTCCAGTTCACTCAAAGTGTGGTCAACGCTTGGGTATCTGGTATGTGTTCACGCTAGTAACTGGTATGTCCATGTCACTCAAACTACGATCAACGCCCAAGTATGTGGTATGCGATCTCACTGATAGATGCTCCGTCCACTTCACTCACACTATGATCATGGCGTAGACATGCGATTTGACTGGTAGCTGCTCTGTCAACCTCACTCGAAATATGGTCAGCGCCTGAGTGATCGATCACAATAATGGCAGCTCTATCAACTTCACCGAAAGCATTATCATCGCTTAATAATGCAATCACAACAACAGCTACTCCGTCCACTTCACTCAAAATATCATCATTGCCTGAGCATGCGATCACACTAGTAGCTGCTCTGTCCGCTCCACTCAAACTATGATCAACGCTTAATAATGCGATCACAATAACTGCAGCTTTGTCAACTTCACTCTAACCGTGGTCAACGCCTAAGTATGTGGTATGCGATCACATTAGTACATGCTCTGTCCACTTTACTCAAACTGTGGTCAACTCCAAAGTATGTGGTATGCGGACACACTATTAGCTGCTCTGTCTACTTCATTCGAAATACAATCAACACTCACGTATGCGGCATCCATTCACGCTTGTGGCTGCTCCGTCCAGTTCATTCAAACTATGATCAGCGCCTGAGTATTTGGTACGCGTTCACACTAGTAGCTGCTCCGCCCACTCCACTCAAACTACGTTCACCGCCTGGGTATGCGATCACACTAGTGGCAGCTCCGTCCACTTCACTCTAACTATGATCAACGCTCAAGTATGTGGTATGCGTTCACACTAATAATAATAATATAATGATATATATTTCTCAACGCAGTTGTGAGAAGCACGCTCGGGGGTGCGCGATCATGACAGTTATTTACATGCGGTACAAAGCAACACATGGATATAACAATACATTGTTATATCCATGTGTTGCTTTGTACC